>SKCR01017617.1:0-84457 GCA_019454045.1 Zanthoxylum bungeanum
GGCCTTAGCAACATGTGAGCTGGTATGGTTGAAACAATTATTGCAATAATTAAAGTTTGTTGGAGGAGCACAAATGCAGCTAATTTACGACAACCAGAACAAGCTTAATTCATGTTCATGACCAACACATAGAAGATCACTTTAATGAAAGAGAAAAACACTAATCGTGTTCATTTCATTATGAGTTAGACACATAGAGTTGGTATATATGATGATATTATCAAGATGTATTACTATTAGTTTTATTAACTCAGAAGATCAATAGAAGATGCCTTACTAAGTCACTTCGAGGTCCTCGCATTGATTTCATTTGTCCAAGCTTGGTGCATATAACATGTATGCTCTAGCGTGAGAGGGAGTGTTGGAATTAAGAATATAATAATTAGATTGATTGTTAAAATAATTAGTATTTATTTGTAATATTTTCTTTCCTAGCTGGTTGTATTCTCAAGGCTATATATAGCCATCTCTTGTAAATACTTTCTTAAGCAAATATATTGAGTATTCTACTTTCTCTACAATATTCAAAAATTGGGGGAAAATAAGCATTGGACATATTGTTTTCTTTCTAATTGAGTTTCATATTGGCATTACCAAAAGTACCCACATGTGAGCTAGTTTAGGTTTTTGTCTGGTTTTAAATGACGGGGGATTTATCGGACAAGTTCATTTACTTTTTCTCTGTTTCGTTGTGTCAGTGCAAACTTACAGCTTTATTTTGTAGTTCAAGGATGTAAACTCTGATTCCTTGGTTAAGAGTTTTATTTTCTCTATACAGTTATTAACAGTGTCTAGCATGTTTGTACAGAATTCAGCTGATTATGCTATACTCGGGGGCTCTTCTAAAATAGCCGCCATGCTTCTGACGTATCCATTTCAGGCAAGTATTCTTATTATATCATTGCATCTACTTCCTGGATCATGGGTTTTAATTTAAATACATCATTAATCTCTTTACTGATTGCTTGTGTGGTTTGTGGATTTGTCTTTTCAGGTTATTCGAGCTCGATTGCAGGTAAAGTTCATGTTCAGAATCTCTGTGTATTTGTGCTTTGTTAAATTGTTGGAAATTTTCAATTTCAACCACCCCCCCCCCCCCCCAAGATGATTTAATGCTGCTGTGTTCTTTAACTAATTACCTAACTGGGGCAATATACTTTTCATTTCAGCAAAGACCCGGTAACGATGGAATTTCCAAGATATATGGATAGCTGGCATGTTGTGAGGGAAATATATTAATTTATTAACCTGGAACACTAAATTATGTAAAAGCCTCTTCCGATGGTCGATTACAAATACCCAGTATAACTCAATTGAACCATATGTCTATGTCAACCAAATTACCTGGATTCATTAAGTTTAAGTTCCAATTATGGCTACCCCGCCCGACAGGTATATTCCTATCCTGTAAGGAAATCTATTAAAGGGTTATCTATCTTCAAGGAAGATCGTGGGCTATTGAGTCTAAGGTCTTTAACCTAAAATCCATTTTCCAAGTTCATTTTAAGTTTACCGAGTCAATTTTATTAATGACCAGTTAATAAAAAGCATTAAGATTAGACTCAATAAATAAACTTTTATAGTACCCAAGCTATAATCTAACCCCTTATAAACCAGTGATACTGGATTTCATCACAACCCCAGATAACTGGCTTAGTTACGACACATATTTAGGGGGTAGTAAAATTTCAATAAAATAAAGACATAAAATAAAATACAGAAAATTAAATACTGAAAAGTAAATTGCTGAAAGAAAAGTAAAAAAGTAAAAGTAAAAGTAAAAAGTAAAAGTAAAAAAAAAAAAGTAAATTACTGAAAGTAAATTGCTGAAGAATAAATTACTGAAATTAAATAAAGTAAAAGTACAATAAAAGAAAATGTGGGGTTAGAGGATCAACTTTTATTACTACTATTTTAGATATCTCCCTTAATATAATATATTAACTTTACGTGATAATTACCAACCAGCCATAAAGGCGGTATCCTGATTAAGTCAATTAATAATTAATTAATTATCAACCGACCAACCAGGCGGTATCCATACTTAGTCAGGTTAAAACCAATTTATAATTAATTACCAACCGGCCAATATAGCGGTATCCTCATTAAGTCAAGTTTTAAATAGTTTATATATTATAATTAAGAGAGATTAATCTAAATAGCAATAATAAAAGTTTTACCTTTCACCCCAGCAAAGGGGAATTACCTCCTCATTGCTTGAAAAATAAAAACTGCAAAAGTAAAGAAAGGAAATGATTTTGCGTAAAAGTAAATTGCGGAAAGTAAAAACTGAAAAATAAAGAAAAGAAAGTGCGAAAGCGGAAATTAATACTACTGAAAGCTGTAAATAAACAAACAAGATACAATCTTCTTATTTATTTTTTAGGAATTTCAAAGAAGAAAGTATGAATTTTACAAATGAAATGGCTTGGTATTTTAGGCAAAATTTTGCCTCCATCAAATTCTCCACCAAATCCTATTAATTTCTCCACTAATTACTCCACCAAATCCATTATTAATTGCTCCACTAATTGTTATCATGTTTGGTGATGATTTGATAATTTGATAATTTATTTATTAATTTATTTTTTTTTGCTTTGAAAATGACTTTAATAATTACACACAACACACTTCTGGATGGTTCATCAATTTCGGTCATGAAATCTTCAGAATTCGAAAATATTTTGTCTTTAAAAGTTTTATATCTTTGAGTCTTCTTTAATCTGACACTTGAATAAGCTCAATCCGATATCGGAGTAAAAAGTTATGCCCAAATTACGACAGATGTGCAAAACTGGAATTTCCAAAACTGCACTTTGTCAAAAACGCCCTTTCAAGTTTCCAATCTACAAAATTAAAATATCAAGTCCAATAATTGCCCTTATTTGACCCATATTTCGTCCTAAATGATTTCATTGAGACCCGATATTATTTTATCTGCAAAATAAACTAAAACACATCAAAACGTTCATCAAACCCGAGAAACTAAACAAAATATTAAGTTAAATGGGCGGTAAATATTGATATATTTTCCGCTCATCACACCCCAAACCTAACATTTTGCTAGTCCTCGAGCAAAACAACAACAAAAAATTAAACTAAGCCACTTTCGTAGGGATCACGGTTGCATTTAGCGTATGCAACAAGCCTTTAAACCCCTAGGTGTCCCTAGTGGACGAGTTGTAGTCTCGTGAGGGTTTACAGCAATGATACCCACAAACATTTTACAAAAGTAAAAAGGTAGTAAAACTAATGCACACAAAAGCAAAAAGACAAGAGAAAATAGATAAAGAAAGTTAGTGACTAATCAGGTGAAACTTCTACTCCAAGTTACTAGTTGTTTTGTTTCTTTCTAAATTACCGAATAAGTAAATTCTCCGATTATATTTACCATTCTCCATATACACAGCCAACAAAGTATTAATCAATCTCATTTTTGCCCACAACAGTCACAAGTGTAGTTGATAAGAGAGTAATATTTTTGTCCTAAAGTTCTATCAGATTTCACACATTTTTTATGGCAATGGAATAATTTTTCTGATTTTTATTTTTTGATTTTTTTTTATTTTAGATTTTTTTTTTTATTTATATACAATACCTTTCGTCTATGTAGCGAGTGTTGGGTCGGTGACTCCCAAACCAGTTGGCTTTAGGGCACCAAGTGTTAAGACACTCCTACTGACTTAATTACTCAGACTTTATATATATATATTTTTGCAACATCTTTGATCCATGTAGCGAGCTTTGGGCCAGTGACTCCCAAACTAGTTGGTTTTAGGGCACTAGGTATTAAAACACCCTTACAGACTTAATAACTCGGATCTCAGATTTTTTTTTTACTCCATCACTTTTTGAGATTTAAACTAGAGCACTTAATATTACAAACTTTTCAATTACAGTTCATGTCCGTATGTTACTATGCATGTTGATAATATCTGCTAACTGAGCATATTAAGATCCATTTTAGTCCGTTTTATGGAGAATTTACAAATTAAATAATTTAAAATGAAATAAACAAAAATTAACTTGTTTCGAAATAGGTTTGAGATACGTCTCAGGAGTGGAAACTCCTTACTCAGCTATCTCTTACCAATTTCACATTTTAGTCAAAATAAAAACACAAAATATTTTTGTAATTTTTGAAAATTTTTCAAATTTTTTTTTTCGAAAATTTTGAACTAAGAAAATAAAAATAACACACAACTAAAAACAAGGTACTAGTCAACTAATTCACTCCCCCAAACCTAAATGAGACATTGTCCCCAATGTCTTAAACAGTAGAAGAAGAGTTTAGAAGATAATACCTGGTTAGCCGAAATTCTACATGAAATTAAAGGTTAAGATCCAGATTAATCCGACGCCTCTTACCACGATCGTCCTCAGACCAATTTATCTTTGAAAGGATAGGGTCAACTTGTGGTTCATAGGCTAAGAGTTGGTCAATTAGATCCGGAGCAGTTCTGGCAGTAAAGAGTAGTTCTTTCAAAGGTTTTGACACGAACCCATTTCTCCGGGCATCATCAAGAAACACACAAAGAAAATCATAAAATCCATCAACGTTAAACAACCCAATTAGTTTCTGGTGTATGTTCAAGTTCGCCCAAGATAGCACTATAAAAATTTCCTCTAATGTACCCAAGCCACCTGGCAAAGCAATAAAAGCATCAACACGGTTAATCATTTCTACCAGTCGTTCAGACATACCTAGCACGATCAGTTCCTCTCCGATTGATGATCCAATAAGATTTGCCTCTGCCAAGGGTTTTGGGATGATTCCTAAAATGTTTCTACCTCCTTCTTGTACGGCCTTTGAAACGATCCCCATTAGTCCAAGATTGCCTCCGCCATATACTAAGTGCATATTTCTTACAGCTAAGACTCGACCCAATTCTTGTGCTGTTTCTACGTATTGTGGTTTAGTACCAACACTACTACCGCAAAAACACACAGATGTTTTCAACTCTTCTTGAAGTGGCTTCCATGTTTTACTCTGGATGTCTTCAAAAGTGCAATGATGAGTTAAATTTATAATACCTGAAAAGGGTGAGTAAATAATAGCACTAGTACCTGCCAAATGACAATTATTAGTTTAACAGTAAAATAAATCATGATAGTAAAAAAGGTTGGATCCTGTCGGAGAAAAATAAAAGAAAAACAACAACAATTCACAATTATCAGGAAAAGACAAAGAGATATAATATGTACAAGAAAAATAGCGCTTGATTGACGTCTATAGCGTCAGGGACAAGCTTCCCATCCAATTTTCTTATAATTGAAACAGGGGTCTTTTTGAGTCAGATTCCGAGACTTAACTGTTGTCTTTCCTTTTGGAATTGTGCGTATAACACACGAATCTCGTGATACACACATCCACTGGGATGCGTCTCAAGAGTTTTAGATATGTCATCATCAAAGACTCCTTACTCAAGCCATCCCTAATGAAATTAATCTTATCTTCGCGATTATCAGACATCATTCCTAAAGAACGACAACGAGTATTACAAAACATGCGAGCACATTTATACAAAAAACACCATTCTTTTGGCTCTTCTCTTTTTAGCATAGGTGCTCCTCCTAAGCAGGCAGATGTGAAATAAAAGAGTCAGAAGACTCATCTGCCAATCAGGACCCGTGCTTCAATAATCCAACCAATGTCAGTAGGAATACTTTTGATCATCAGTAGTCTCATCCGTTCCAAGCGAGCTTTGTAAACCTTCATCATAGAGATTTTTGAGGAGAGAAGGAAATTGCT
This sequence comes from Zanthoxylum bungeanum, assembly GCA_019454045.1. NCBI lineage: Eukaryota > Viridiplantae > Streptophyta > Magnoliopsida > Sapindales > Rutaceae > Zanthoxylum > Zanthoxylum bungeanum. The sequence goes on from SKCR01017617.1 coordinate 5,753, forward strand.
TGTGAAGATTTGCGAGAGCTTCTTCCATCTTGAAATGTCTTAATCTGTAAAAACTAAACACACAAAATTAAAATCACACCAAATCACAATATATACACAAATACATGGGTTGCCTCCTGCGAGCGCTAAGTTTAAAGTCATCAGCTAGACGTGACTTCTCGAACGTTAGGCTGGATCTGAAAGTGTGACACTTTCTTTTTTCGCTCAATGATTATGTGTTTGTTTGACACGCTTGTTTTTAACCTTGAAAGTTTTGTTGGAGTCAGGATCATGTATCTCAACGGCTATGTCTTGTAAAACCTTGGTGATCACAAATGGACCTGACCACCGTGATTTTGGCTTCCATGGGAAGAATTTCACCCTTGATTTGTTTAACAGTATCTTCTGCCCTGGTTCCAGTTGTATGCGCACTAACTTTTCATCATGTATTTTCCTTGCCTTTTCCTTGTACAATTTGGCATCCTCAAAAGGTTGTATGTGAAATTCCTCCAATTCGTTGAGCTGGTGGAAATTTTTCTCTTCTGTTGCTTGTAGTGCAAGAATAGGCTTCTTCAGTACGCAGTGCGCTTTATCTTCAGGCTCCACAGGTAATTGACATGTTTTAAGTTTGTCAGTAGAACTTTTGTCTTTCATCAGAGTTCTGATCGGTACTATGTATCACATCAAGTCTGAAACATTCCCCCTTCTTTTCATCATCTGGGAAATTCATGGCCTTGAAAACATTGAATGTTACTTCTTGGTCTTGTACCCTCATGGTTAGTTCTCTTTTTTGTACATCAATAATGGTTCGACCTGTAGCCAAGAATGGTCTCTCGTGGATGATTGGCACGTCTGCGTCTTCCTCCATATCAAGGACAATGAAATCTGCTGGGAAAATGAATTTGTCAACCTTGACTAGCACATCTTCAACTACACCTCTCGGAAATACGAGCGTTCTATCAGCAAGTTGTAGAGAGACTGAAGTGGGCATTGTTTCTCCAATCTGCAGTTTCCTGAAAATAGAAAAAGGCATCAAGTTAACACTAGCACCTAGATCACACAGAGCCTTACCGAAGTCATGTTCTCCTATGGTGTAAGGAACAGTGAAACTACCAGGATCTTTCAACCTTGGAGGAAGTTTTCTCTGAATGATGGCGCTTCATTCTTCTGATAATGCTATTGTCTCATAATCTCCCAATCTCCGCTTTCGTGAAAGAATGTTTTTCATAAATTTGGCATAGCTGGACATTTTTTCCAACTCTTCTGCAAATGGAATGTTGATATGCAGTTTTTTGAACACCTCCAAGAATCGAGCAAATTGCTTGTCCAGTTTTTTTTTTTTCTGAAGACGTTGAGGAAAAGGTGGAGGTGGAGTGATATGTTCCTTTTCCCTTGCTTCTTTTTCCTCCATCTATTGATTTGTTTCTTTTGGAACTTCCTCAGCAGTTGTTTTGGCTCCAACATCTTTATTGATTTCAGTACCGCTTTTTAATATGATGGCATGACATTGCTCATTTCCCATGTTCCTTGGATTTGGCTCTGTGTTGCTAGGAAGGGTACTTGGCGGTCTGTAACTCTGAGCATTGGCCAGTTGTCCCATTTGATTCTCCAGTGCATTAATAGAAGCCGATTGACTTTGAATTAATGCTGCTTGGGATTGAAACATAGCATCATATCTTGCTGCTTGAGAGTCGTGTTTTGCTTCTATCTTTTTCAAGTGGATCAACACTTCTGTTATTCCTGATTCATTTACATGCTCCTGGCCTTTGTTCTGTTGTTGGAATCCGGGTGGTGGGTTGTTCATTTGCCCTGAATTGTTGCTCCATGCGAGATTATGATGATTTCTCCACCATGGGTTGTAGGTGTTGGAATATGGATTGTTCCCCTGTCTGTTGAAATTGTTGACATAATTCAACGTTTCTTTATGTTGGTTGAAAGATTCTGAATCAGGTGCTCCTCTAAATGGTGAACTTGTGGATCCACCATTAACTTTCATGTTAAGAGTTTCCAGATTTTTGCAAATCACATCCAGCTTGGAATTCAGTGCTGTGTTGGCTCCAACTTCATAAATTCCTACAATTCTTTGGATCATGCTCCTTTCTGTTGGCCACAAGGAGTTGTTGTTGGCCATTTCTTCAATTAAGTCTCAGGCTTGATCTTCTCATTTTGCCATCAAAGCTCCTCCAGCAGCAGCATCAATTGTGGTTCTCATTATTCCAGAAAGTCCATTGTATAAGGTTTAGACTTGTAGCCACTTTGCGATCTCATGATGAGGACATTTCCGGAGTAAATCTTTGAATCTTTCCCAAGCTTCACAAAGGGATTCTGAATCTTGCTGCACGAAGGATGTGATGTCATTCCTCAACTTTGCAGTCCTGGCTGGTGGAAAGTAATTTGCAAGGAATTTGGTGGCTATAGTGTTCCAAGTTGTGATGGAACCTGCTGGTAACGAATGTAGCCAAGCTTTAGCTCTGTCTTTCAGGGAATATGGAAAAACTCGCAGTCACATTGCTTCTTCAGCTGCTCGGTTGTAATTGAAAGTACCACAAACTTCCAGGAAGTTGCTGATGTGGGAATTAGGATCTTCAGTTGCATTCCCTCAAACTGTACTGACTGCTGAATCATCTGGATGCATGTTTTGATGTCACATGCATTTGCTGGTAAAGAAGGAAATACAATACAGGAAATTAAGTCGTCGACCACCGGAATGGTTCTGTCTCGAATGGGTATCGATGGTGCAACTTCCAAAGGTTCAGGTTCCATGTTGACCAAAGCTTCTTGGCCTTCTCGCCTTTCCCTTCTCAACTGTCTGATGGTTCATTCAATTTCTGGGTCAAGCGGTCGGAGTTCACAGCTTCTGGTTCATCTCATGTAGTTTCTGAGAACCTGAAACACAAGAAAACAAAAACAATAAGTAAAAAGAAATTAGATACAAGTAACGTATCTAACCCCAAAACTAATAGTGAAAGATAAATAAGTCCCCGGCAACGGCGCCAAAAACTTGACAGGTGCGTAATCACACGCGTATAACACAAGCGCACGTATCGTTCAAGTAGTATAAAAAGTATCGATCCCACGAGGACTTAAAACCTTTGCTATTAATTTTTTTATGAGGTCAAATGTTTACAAGTATCTAATAGATTGATTGTTTGATTGGGTGGTGATTTTAAAACTTAAAACAAGTAAATAAAATTTCTTGAAAGTAGATTGAAGAAAATTCAAATTTATAAAACTATCCAGGGCTATGAATCCTTCCAATATCTATTAAAGATGAAGTGGTTATCTTATAGTTCGGTAATATATTAATTTATTAACCTGGAACACTAAATTATGTAAAAGCCTCTTCCGATGGTCGATTACAAATACCCAGTATAACCCAATTGAACCATATGTCTATGTCAACCAAATTACCTGGATTCATTAAGTTTAAGTTCCAATTATGGCTACCCCCGCCCGACAGGTATATTCCTATCCTGTAAGGAAATCTATTAAAGAGTTATCTATCCTCAAGGAAGATCGTGGGCTATTGAGTCTAAGGTCTTTAACCTAAAATCTCTTTTCCAAGTTCATTTTAAGTTTACCTAATCAATTTTATTAATGGCCAGTTAATAGAAAACATTAAGATTAAGACTCAATAAATAAACATTTATATTACCCAAGCTATAATCTAACCCCTTATAAACCGGTGATACTAGATTTCATCACAACCCCAGATAACTGGCTTAGTTACGACACATATTTACGGGTAGTAAAAATTTAAATAAAATAAAAGACATAAAGTAAAATACTGAAATTAAATACTGAAAAGTAAATTGCTGAAAAGTAAAAGAAGTAAAAAGTAAAAAGTAAAAAGTAAAAAGTAAAAAGTAAAAAGTAAAAAGTAAAAAGTAAAAAAAATAAAAGTAAATTACTGAGAGTAAATTGTTGAAGAGTAAATTGCTGAAAAGTAAATTACTGAAATTAAATAAAGTAAAAGTACAATAAAAGAAAATACTGGGGTTAGAGGATCAACTTTTATTACTACTATTTTAGATATCTTCCTTAATATAATATATTAACTTTACGTGATAATTACCAACCAGCCATAAAGACGGTATCCTGATTAAGTCAAATTAATAATTAATTAATTATCAACCGACCAACCAGGCTGTATCCATACTTAGTCAGGTTAAAACCAATTTATAATTAATTACCAACCGGCCAATATAGCGGTATCCTCATTAAGTCAAGTTTTAAATAGTTTATATATTATAATTAAGAGAGATTAATCTAAATAGCAATAATAAAAGTTTTACCTTTCACCCCAGCAAAGGGGAATTACCTCCTCATTGCTTGAAAAATAAAAACTGCAAAAGTAAAGAAAGGAAATGATTGTGCGTAAAAGTAAATTGCGGAAAGTAAAAACTGAAAAATAAAGAAAAGAAAGTGCGAAAGCGGAAATTAATTACTGAAAGCTGTAAATAAACAAACAAGATACAATCTTCTTATTTATTCTTTAGGAATTTCAAAGAAGAAAGTATGAATTTTACAAATGAAATGGCTTCGTATTTATAGGCAAAATTTTGCCTCCATCAAATCATCCATCAAATTCTCCACCAAATCCATTATTAATTTCTCCACTAATTACTCTACTAAATCCATTATTAATTGCTCCACTAATTGCTTATCATGTTTGGTGATGATTTGATAATTTTATTATTTATTTATTAATTTATTGTTTTTGCTTTGAAAATGATTGAAAATGACTTTAATAATTACACACAACACACTTCTAGATGGTCATGAAATCTTCAGAATTCGAAAATATTTTGTCTTTCAAAGTTTTAGATCTTTGAGTCTTCTTTAATCTAGCACTTGAATCAGCTCAATCCGATATCGAAGTAAAACGTTATGCCCACATTACGACAGATGTGCAAAACTGGAATTTCCAAAACTGCACTTTGTCAAAAACGCCCTTTCAAGTTTCCAATCTACAAAATTAAAATATCAAGTCCAATAATTGCCCTTATTTGACCCATATTTCATCCTAAATGATTTCATTGAGACCCGATATTATTTTATCTGCAAAATAAACTAAAACACATCAAAATGTTCATCAAACCCGAGAAACTAAACAAAATATTAAGTTAAAGGGGTGGTAAATATTGATATATTTTCCGCTATCTTGTTTGTTTATTTACAGCTTTCAGTAATTAATTTCCGCTTTCGCACTTTCTTTTCTTTATTTTTCAGTTTTTACTTTCCGCAATTTACTTTTACGCACAATCCTTTCCTTTCTTTACTTTTGCAGTTTTTATTTTTCAAGCAATGAGGAGGTAATTCTCCTTTGTTGGGGTGAAAGGTAAAGCTTTTATTATTGCTATTTAGATTAATCTCTCTTAATTATAATATATAAACTATTTAAAACTTGACTTAATGAGGATACCGCTATATTGGCCGGTTGGTAATTAATTATAAATTGGTTTTAACCTGACTAAGTATGGATACCGCCTGGTTGGTCGGTTGGTAATTAATTAATTATTAATTTGACTTAATCAGGATACCGCCTTTATGGCTGGTTGGTAATTATCACGTAAAGTTAATATATTATATTAAGGGAGATATCTAAAATAGTAGTAATAAAAGTTGATCCTCTAACCCCCATCATTTTCTTTTATTGTACTTTTACTTTATTTAATTTCAGTAATTTACTTTTCAGCAATTTACTCTTCAGCAATTTACTTTCAGTAATTTACTTTTATTTTTTTTTACTTTTTACTTTTTACTTTTACTTTTTACTTTTTTTACTTTTCAGCAATTTACTTTTCAGTATTTAATTTTCAATATTTTACTTTATGTCTTTTATTTTATTGAAATTTATACTACCCGTAAATATGTGTCGTAACTAAGCCAGATATCTGGGGTTGTGATGAAATCCAATATCACCAGTTTATAAGGGGTTAAATTACAGTTTGGGTAATATAAGGGTTTATTTATTGAGTCTTAATCTTAATGCTTTTTATTAAATGGCCATTAATAAAATTGATTAGGTAAACTTAAAATGAACTTGGAAAAGAGATTTTAGGTTTAAGACCCTAGACTCAATAGCCCACGATCTTCCTTGAAGATAGATAACCCTTTAATAGATTTCCTTACATGATATGAATATACATGTCGGGCGGGGGTAGCCATAATTGGAACTTAATTTTAATGAATCCAGGTAATTTGGTTGACATAGACATATAGTTCAATTGGGTTATACTGGATATTTGTAGTTGACCATCGGAAGAGGCTTTTACATAATTTAGTGTTCCGGGTTAATAAATTAATATATTACCCAAATGTAAGATAACCACTTCATCTTTAATAGATATTGGAAGGATTCACAACCCTGGATAGTTTTATAAATTTGAATTTTCTTCAATCTACTTTCAAGAAATTTTATTTACTTGTTTTAAGTTTTAAAGTCACCACCCAATCAAACAATCAATCTATTAGATACTTGTAAACATTTGACCTCATAAAAAATTAATAGCAAATGTATTAAGTCCTTGTGGGATCGATACTTTTTATACTGCTTGAACGATACATGCGCTTGCGTTATACACGTGTGATTACGCACCGGTCAAGTTTTTGGCGCCGTTGCCGGGGACTTATTTATCTTTTACTATTAGTTTAGGGGTTAGATATATTATTTGTATATAATTTCTTTTTATTGTTGTTTTCTTGTGTTTCAGGTTCTCAGAAACTACATGAGACGAACCAGAAGCTTTGAACTCCGACCGCTTGACCTAGAAATTGAAAGAACCATCAAACAGTTGAGAAGGGAAAGGCGAGAAGGCCAAGAAGCTTTAGTCAACATGGAACCTGAACCTTTGAACGTTGCACAACCGATTCCCATTCGAGACAGAACCATTCTGGTGGTCGACAGCTTCATTTCATGTATTGTACTTCCTCCCTTACCAGCAAATGCGAGTGACATCAAAACATGCATCCAGATGATTCAGCAGTCAGTACAGTTTGGGAGAAATGCAACTGAAGATCCTAATTCCCACATCAGCAACTTCCTGGAAGTTTGCGGTACTTTCAATTACAACCGAGCAGCTAAAGAAGTAATGAGACTGCGGGTTTTTCCATATTCCCTGAAAGACAGAGCTAAAGCTTGGCTACATTCGTTACCAGCAGGTTCCATCACAACTTGGAACACTCTAGCCACAAATTCCTTGCAAAGTACTTTCCACCAGCCAGAACTGCAAAGTTAAGGAATGACATCACATCCTTCGTGCAGCAAGATTCAGAATCCATTTGCGAAGCTTGGGAAAGATTCAAAGATTTACTCCGGAAATATTCTCATCATGAGATCGCAAAATGGCTACAAGTCCAAACCTTATACAATGGACTTTCTGGAATAATGAGAACCACAATTGATGCTGTTGCTGGAGGAGCTTTAATGGCAAAAGGAGAAGATCAAGCCTGAGACTTAATTGAAGAAATGGCCAACAATAATTCCTTGTGGCCAACAGAAAAGAGCATGATCCAAAGAATTGCAGGAATTTATGAAGTTGGAGCCAACACAACACTGAATTCCAAGCTGGATGTGATTTGCAAAAATCTGGAAACTCTTAACATGAAAGTTAATGGTGGATCCACAAGTTCACCATTTGAAGGAGCACCTGAGTCAGAATCTTTCAACCAACATAAAGAAACGGTGAATTATGTCAACAATTTCAACAGACAGAGGAACAATCCATATTCCAACACCTACAACCCATGGTGGAGAAATCATCCAAATTTCGCATGGAGTAACAATTCAAGGCAAATGAACAACCCACTACCCGGATTCCAATAACAGAACAAAGGCCAGGAGCAGGCAAATGAATCAGGAATAACAGAAATATTGACCCACTTGAAAAAGATAGAAGCAAAACATAACTCTCAAGCAGCAAGATATGATGTTATATTTCAATCCCAAGCAGCATTAATTCAAAGTCAATCCGCTTCTATTAAAGCCCTGGAGAATCAAATTGGACAACTGGCCAATGCTCAGAGTTACAGACCGCCAGGTAACATTCCTAGCAACACAGAGCCAAATCCAAGGAACATGGGAAATGAGCAATGTCATGCCATCATGTTAAAAAGCGGTACTGAAATCAACAAAGATGTTGGAATCAAGGCAACAACAATTGAAGATATTCCAAAAGAAACAAAGCAACAGATAGAGGAAAAAGAAGCAAAGGAAAAAGAACAGATCACTCCACCTCCACATTTTCCTTAGCGTCTTCAGAAGAATAAACTGGACAAGCAGTTTGCTCGATTCTTAAAGGTGTTCAAAAAGATGCATATCAACATTTCATTTGCAAAAGCGTTGGAACAAATGCCCAGCTATGCCAAATTCAGAAGAATGCAGCGCCATCATTCAGAGAAAACTTCCTCCAAAGTTGAAAGATCCTGACAGTTTCATTGTTCCTTGCACCATAGGAGAACATGACTTCGATAAGGCTCTGTGTGATCTAGGTGCGAGTGTTAACTTGATGCATTTTTCTATTTTCAGGAAATTACAGATTGGAGAAACAATGCCAACTTCAGTCTCTCTACAACTTGCTGATAGAACGCTCGTATTTCCAAGAGGCGTAGTTGAGGATGTGCTGGTCAAGGTTGACAAATTCATTTTCCCAGCAGATTTTATTGTCCTTGATATGGAGGAAGACACAGACGTGCCAATCATCCTCGGGAGACCATTCTTGGCTACAGGTCGAACCATTATTGATGTACAAAAAATAGAACTAACCATGAGGGTACAAGACCAAGAAGTAACATTCAATGTTTTCAAGGCCATGAATTTCCCAGATGATGAAAAGAAGGAGGAATGTTTCAGACTTGATGTGATACATAGTACCGTTAAGAACTCTGATGAAAGATAAAGTTCTACTGACAAACTTAAAGCATGTCATTTACATGTGGAGCCTGAAGATAAAGCGCACTGCATACTGAAGAAGCCTATTCTTGCACTATAAGCAACGGAAGAGAAAAAGTTCCACCAGCTCAACGAATTGGAGGAATTTCACATACAGCCTTTTGAGGATGCCAAATTGTACAAGGAAAAGGCAAGGAAAAGACATGATGAGAAGTTAGTGCGCATATAATTGGAACCAGGGCAGAAGGTACTGTTAAACAAATCAAGGGTGAAATTCTTCCCATGGGAGCCAAAATCACGGTGGTCAGGTCCATTTATTATCACCAAGGTTTTACAAGACAGAGCCGTTGAGATACATGATCCTGACTCCAACAAAACTTTCAAGGTTAAAAACAAGCGTGTCAAGCACTACTGGGGAGAATCATTTGAGCGACGAAAAGAAAGTGTCACACTTTCAGATCCAGCTTAACGTTCGAGAAGTCACGTCTAGCTAACGACTTTAAACTTAGCGCTCGCAGGGAGGCAACCCATGCAATTTTTGTATATATTGTGATTTGGTGTGATTTAATTTGGTGTGTTTAGTTTTTACAGATTAAGTCCTTTCACGATGGAAGAAGTTCTCACAAATTTTCACAAGCAATTTCCTTCTCTCCCTCAAAAATCTCTAATGAAAGTTTATAAAGCTCGTTTGGAACGGATGAGGTTACTGATGATCAAAGGTATTCCTACTGACATTCGTTGGATTATTGAAGCACTGGTATGTTGGACAATTATGACCCATAGCGTCACTATTTATACAGATCATGGTGTTGTTGTACAAATTAACTATATGACAAAGGAGATTGCACTCTTATCATTTGTGATTAGATCACCAAGATATATAAATGATAGGAGGTCCCTGTGATTTGTTCCTGGGTTGAGAATGATATGAGACAGTATCAGTCCACGAAGGATAAATCATAAAATATCCATAGTCAGAGTATTATCGAGATTGGACATCGATAAATACGTAAAAGACTAGTATTACACTTGTGCGCATTGTGAGGGCACAACGACATAGTTCTCATATATTTGGGTATATGATACTCATGCAAGTGTAATAGGAGGTTGTGTTCTACCGATGGTATGGGAAACAGCTTCGCTCTGGATAGACCCCCTCGGAATTCCATTGGTAGTATGACTATGTGTCTATGGAAGTCCGAAATCAGGGTAGGAGTATTTGGTCTTAACCTGAGACTTGCACCACTAATACTTACGACAATCAATATACTTTGGTTGCGGTCGTCTAGGGCTTTAACATGTTCTGTGTACACCTATGCTGGGTATATTGAGAATCGTAGTGTGTTGGGTGTGATGTCAAGACAGAAGTATCACTCCAGTCATTGTGGAGATGATGGTCACGTAGGATACGAGACTGGTTCTCTTAAATGCTGTAACTATCGGGATAAAATGACAAGGTCAGGTTTATCCGATTATATAGACTAGTCACGAGACATCTGACACGTGCTTCGTACGGGGCAGACACAATTCCAGCCCCAGGCCTAGCATGTGATCATCCGATACTGGATCGACATACGCAATACTACGTTTACTACGCCTGATATAGATCATTTATTCCTGTAAGGATAATTCTGGAGAATTGGGTAGGCATGTCGCTTTGCTAGAAGCCAACCTTGTCTTGTAAATCGGTAAAACGTAGTACTTGGTACTTACGTGTTCGGATAGTCCGACGACCGAATTTACTGCCAACATATCTGGGGATCTCATGGGTCGTTTCCCAAAGATTCACCGATGACGTATGACTCGCACTCTAAATTAATTTGGGATTAATTAGAAGAGAGAGAAAATTAATCTGGGATTAATTACGGAGATATTTTATCTGGGATAAAATAACAATTAAAGAGAGATAACGATTAATTTGGAATTAATCGATTAAATTAATATATTCGATATATTAAACGAAATTAGATTTCGACACGGAATTAAAATTAGATTTTAATTCGGGCGAACGAATTAATTTAAAATTAATTCGTTAGCGATGTGAATAGTAATTATGCTAGGCATGATTATTTAATTAAATTAGATTTATTTACGTCGCAACGAAAAATTCGTTAATTTGGAATTAGCGAACCCGAGCCCGAGATTGTTTGCGAGCGCATTCACATTTCGAATTCGAATGCGGCACGCAAGTCAAATCAAGCATCAAATCGCTAGTCGCAACTAGCGTCACATCATTCGTCAATCAAGTGATGCATGTCTTTCACTTTGAGTGATTGACACAAGTCACTATTCATGAGTGATGTGAGTTGATGAAGGTTGATTGGCTTTAATTGCTTGACTTTTTGAAAGCCAAATTCACATGAAATGAATTTGAAATTCACATAAGTGTATTAGATACACTTTAGCCATCAGCCAAATTTATCTCTCTCTCGCTTCATCTCTCTCTCTCACACACGCCCATGGGGAAAATTTCTTCACTGGTTTGACAGTGAACTGCCGTGAGCCAAGAGGAAAAGGGAAGCTTAGAGTCACGATTTTGTGGCAAAATCGGGAGTGTTAGCACACTACGAAGTCATGCGAAGGTGATAGGGAAGTTTACCCATGAGCTTGGAATCGTTTGACGAAGCTTGGAGCTTGACGAATGAGCTCAAAAACCAACCATGGAGGACGCCAAAACAGCAGCTCACTGCCTAGGAACAGATGACATAATATTGAAGTTTTGTTGCCTCCCGCGTCGCTCAACCGATCGATGTAAGTATTCCGCGACTTCCTCGTTGTATTCACACGTTGTTTTCTTGCTTTTGATTCGATCCTTAGGATCGTAGAACTCCAACAGGATCCGATTAGAAGGTGAGTCTTCTGACTCTTTTATTTCATATATGCCTGGCTTAGGAATGAGCACCTATGCTAAAAAGAGAAGAGCCAAAAGAATGTGTGTTTGTTATAAATGTGCTCGCATGTTTTGTAATACTCGTTGTCGTTCTTTAGGAATGATGTCTGATAACCGCGAAGATAAGATTAATTTCATTAGGGATGGCTTGAGTAAGGAGTCTTTGGATGACATATCTAAAACTCTTGAGACGCATCCCAGTGGATGTGTGTATCACAAGATTCGTGTGTTATACGCACAATTCCAAAAGGAAAGACAACAGTTAAGTCTCGGGAATCTGACTCAAAAAGACCCTGTTTGCCAATTTATAAGAAAATTGGATGGGAAGCTTGTCCTTGACGCATAGACGTCAATCAAGCCGCTACTTTTCTTGTACATATTATATCTCTTTGTCTTTTCCTGATAATTGTGAATTGTTTTGTTGTTTTCTTTTATTTTCTCCGACAGGATCCAAACCTTTTTTACTATCATGATTTATTTTACTGTTAAACTAATAATTATCATTTGGCAGGTACTAGTGCTATTATTTTACTCACCCTTTTCAGGTATTATAAATTTAACTCATCATTGCACTTTTGAAGACATCCAGAGTAAAACATGGAAGCCACTTCAAGAAGACGAGTTGAAAACATCTGTGTGTTTTGCGGTAGTAGTGTTGGTACTAAACCACAACACGTAGAAGCAGCACAAGAATTGGGTCGAGTCTTAGCTGCAAGAAATATGCACTTAGTATATGGCGGAGGCAATCTTGGACTAACGGGGATCGTTTCAAAGTCCGTACAGGAAGGAGGCAGTCATGTCTTGGGAATCATCCCAAAACCCTTGGCAGAGGCAAATCTTATTGGATCATCAAACGGAGATGAACTGATCGTGCCAGGTATGTCTGAACGACTGGTAGAAATGATTAACTGTGCTGATGCTTTTATTGCTTTGCCAGGTGGCTTGGGCACATTGGAGGAAATTTTTATAGTGCTATCTTGGGCGAACTTGAACATACACCAGAAACCAATTGGGCTGTTTAACATTGATGGATTTTATGATTTTCTTTATGTGTTTCTTGATGATGCCCGAAGAAATGGGTCAGTGTCAAAACCTTTAAAAGAACTACTCTTTACTACCAGAACTGCTCTGGATCTAATAGACCAACTCTTAGCCTATGAACCACAAGTTGACCCTATCCTTTCAAAGATAAATTGGTCCGAGGACGATCGTGGTAAGAGGCGTCGGATTAATCTGGATCTTAACCTTTAATTTCCTGTAGAATTTCAGCTAACCAGGTATTATCTTTTAAATTCTTCTTCTATTGTTTAAGACATTAGGGACAATGTCTTATTTAGGTTTGGGGGAGGGAATTAGTTTACTAGTACCTTGTTTTTAGTTGTTTTTATTTTTTAGTCCAAAATTTTCGAAAAATACAAAAAAAATTGAAAAATTTTCAAAAATTACAAAACTATTTTGTGTTTTTGTTTTTATTTTGACTAAAAGGTGAAATTGGTAAGAGATAGCTGAGTAAGGAGTTTCCACTCCTGAGACGTATCTCAAACCTATTTTGAAACAAGTTAATTTTTGTTTATTTCCTTTTAAATTGTTTAATTTGTGAATTCTCCATAAAAATGACTAAAATGGATCTTCATATGCTCAGTTAGCAGATATTATCAACATGCATAGTAACATACGGACATGAACTGTAATTGAAAAGTTTGTAATATCCAGTGCTCTAGTTAAATTGGAGGAAGCATCTCAAAAAGCAATGGAGTAAAAAAAAAATCTGAGATCCGAGTTATTAAGTCTGTAAGGGTGTTTTAACACCTAGTGCCATAAAACCAACTGGTTTGGGAGTCACTGGCCCAAAGCTCGCTACATGGATCAAAGATGTTGCAAAAATATATATATCTAAAGTCTGAGTAATTAAGTCCGCAGATGTGTCTTAACACCTGGTGCCCTAAAGCCAACTGGTTTGGGAGTCACCGACCCAACACTCGCTACATAGATGGAAGATATTGTAATATAAATAAAAAAAAACAAAGAAAAAATCAGAAAAATGAGAAAAATTATTCCATTGCTACAAAAAGATGTGAATTCTGATAAAACTTTAGGACAAAAATATTACTTTCTTATCAACTGCACTTATGACTGTTGTGGGCAAAAATGAGTTGTTTAAAATTTTGTTAGTTGTGTATATGGAGAATGGTAATTATAATCGGAGAATTTACTTATTCTGTAATTTAGAAAGAAAGAAAACAACTAGTAACTTGGAATATAAGTTTCACCTGATTAGTCACTAACTTCTTTATTCTCTTTTCGTTTGTCTTTTTGCTTTTGTGTGCATTAGTTTCATTACCTTTTTACTTTTGTAAAATGTTTGTGGGTATCATTGCTGTAAACCCTCACGAGAGTACAACTCGTCCACTAGAGACACCTAGGGGTTTAAAGGCTTGTTGCATACGCTAAATGCAACCATGATCCCTATGAAAGTGGCTTAGTTTAATTTTTTTTTTGTTTTGCTCGAAGACTAGCAAAATGTTAGGTTTGGGGGTGTGATGAGCGGAAAATATATCAATATTTACCGTCCCTTTAACTTAATATTTTGTTTAGTTTCTCGGGTTTGATGAACGTTTTGATGTGTATTAGTTTATTTTGCAGATAAAATAATATCGGGTCTCAATGAAATCATTTAGGATGAAATATGGGTCAAATAAGGGCAATTATTGGACTTGATATTTTAATTTTGGAGATTGGAAACTTGAAAAGGCGTTTTTGACAAAGTGCAATTTTGGAAATTCCAATTTTGCACATCTGTCGTATTTTGGGCATATCTTTTTACTCTGATATCGGATTGAGCTGATTCATGTTCCAGATTAAAGAAGACTCAAAGATCTACAACTTTGAAAGACAAAATATTTTCTAATTCTGAAGATTTTATTAACGAAATTGATGAACCATCCAGAAGTGTGTTGTGTGTAATTATTAAAGTCATTTTCAATCATTTTCAAAGCAAGAAAATAAATTAATAAATAAAAAAAATTATCAAATCATCACCAAACATGATAAGCAATTAGTGGAGCAATTAATAATGGATTTGGTGGAGTAATTAGTGGAGAAATTAATAATTGATTTGGTGGAGAATTTGATGGATGATTTGATGGAGGCAAAATTTTGCCTATAAATACCAAGCCATTTCATTTGTAAAATTCATACTTTCTTCTTTGAAATCACGCGTATAACGCAAGCGCACGTATCGTTCAAGTAGTATAAAAAGTATCGATCCCACGAGGACTTAAAACCTTTGCTATTAATTTTTTATGAAGTCAAATGTTTACAAGTATCTAATAGATTGATTGTTTGATTTGGTGGTGACTTTAAAACTTAAAACAAGTAAATAAAATTTCTTGAAAGTAGATTGAAGAAAATTCAAATTTATAAAACTATCCAGGGTTGTGAATCCTTCCAATATCTATTAAAGATGAAGTGATTATCTTACAGTTGGGTAATATATTAATTTATTAACCTGGAACACTAAATTACGTAAAAGCCTCTTCCGATGGTCGATTACAAATACCCAGTATAACCCAATTGAACCATATGTCTATGTCAACCAAATTACCTGGATTCATTAAGTTTAAGTTCCAATTATGGCTACCCCCGCCCGACAGGTATATTCCTATCATGTAAGGAAATCTATTAAAGAGTTATCTATCCTCAAGGAAGATCGTGGGATATTGAGTCTAAGGTCTTTAACCTAAAATCTCTCTTCCAAGTTCATTTTAAGTTTACCTAATCAATTTTATTAATGGCCAGTTAATAAAAAGCATTAAGATTAAGACTCAATAAATAAACATTTATATTACCCAAGCTATAATCTAACCCCTTATAAACCGGTGATATTTGATTTCATCACAACCTCAGATAACTGGCTTAGTTACGACACATATTTACGGGTAGTAAAAATTTAAATAAAATAAAAGACATAAAGTAAAATACTGAAATTAAATACTGAAAAGTAAATTGCTGAAAAGTAAAAAAAGTAAAATGTAAAAGTAAAAAGTAAAAAAAAAAAATAAAAGTAAACTACTGAAAGTAAATTGCTGAAGATTAAATTGCTGAAAAGTAAATTACTGAAATTAAATAAAGTAAAAGTACAATAAAAGAAAATAGTGGGGTTAGATGATCAACTTTTATTACTACTATTTTAGATATCTCCCTTAATATAATATATTAACTTTACGTGATAATTACCAACCAGCCATAAAGGCGGTATCCTGATTAAGTCAAATTAATAATTAATTACCAACCTACCAACCAGGCGGTATCCATACTTAGTCAGGTTAAAACCAATTTATAATTAATTACCAACCGGCCAATATAGCGGTATCCTCATTAAGTCAAGTTTTAAATAGTTTATATATTATAATTAGGGAGATTAATCTAAATATTAGTAATAAATGTTTTACCTTTTACCCCAGCAAAGGGGAGTTACCTCCTCATTACTGAAAAGTACAAACTCAAAAATTAAAGAAAGAAAAGTATTGTGCGTAAAAGTAAATTGCGGAAAGTAAAAACTGAAAATAAAGAAAATAAAGTGCGAAAGCGGAAATTAATTACTGAAAGCTGTAAATAAAAAAACAAGATACAATATTCTTAGTATTCTTAAGAATTCCTTAGAAGAAAATATAAATTTTACAAATGAAATGATTTGGTATTTATAGGTAAAATTTTGCCTCCATCAAATTCTCCACCAAATCCCTTATTAATTTCTCCACTAATTACTCCACCAAATCCATTATTAATTGATCCACTAATTGTTTATCATGTTTGGTGATGATTTGATAATTTTTATATTATTTATTAATTTATTTTTTTGCTTTGAAAATGACTTTAATAATTACACACAACACACTTCTGGATGGTTCATCAATTTCGGTCATGAAATCTTCAGATTTAAAAAATATTTTTTCTTTAAAAGTTGTAGATCTTGAGTCTTCTTTAATCTGGCACTTGAATAAGCTCAATCCGATATCAGAGTAAAACGTTATGCCCAAAATACGACAGATGTGCAAAACTGGAATTTCCAAAACTGCACTTTGTCAAAAACGGCCTTTCAAGTTTCCAAAATCCAAAATTAAAATATCAAGTCCAATAATTGCCCTTATTTGACCCATATTTCATCCTAAATGATTTCATTGAGACCCGATATTTTTTTATCTGCAAAATAAACTAAAACACATCAAAACGTTCATCAAACCCGAGAAACTAAACAAAATATTAAGTTAAATGGGCGGTAAATATTGATATATTTTCCGCTCATCACACCACCAAACCTAACATTTTGCTAGTCCTCGAGCAAAACAACAACAAAAAATTAAACTAAGCCACTTTCATAAGGATCACAGTTGCATTTAGCGTATGCAACAAGCCTTCAAACCCCTAGGTGTCCCTATTGGACGAGTTGTAGTCTCGTGAGGGTTTACAGCAATGATACCCACAAACATTTTACAAAAGTAAAAAAGGTAGTAAAACTAATGCACACAAAAGCAAAAAGACAAGAGAAAATAGAATAAAGAAAGTTAGTGACTAATCAGGTGAAACTTCTACTCCAAGTTACTAGTTGTTTTATTTCTTTCTAAATTACCGAATAAGTAAATTCTCCGATTATATTTACCATTCTCCATATACACAGCCAACAAAGTATTAATCAATCTCATTTTTGCCCACAACAGTCACAAGTGTAGTTGATAAGAGAGTAATATTTTTGTCCTAAATTTATATCAAATTTCCACTTTTTTAATGGCAATGGAATAATTTTTCTCATTTTTCTGATTTTTTCTTTGATTAGATTTTTATTTATTTATATACAATACCTTCCGTCTATGTAGCGAGTGTTGGGTCGGTGACTCCCAAACCAGTTGGCTTTAGGGCACCAGGTGTTAAGACACCCCTACGGACTTAATTACTCAGACTTTAAATATATATATTTTTGCAACATCTTTGATCCATGTAGCGAGCTTTGGCCAGTGACTCCTAAACCAGTTGGTTTTATGGCACTAGGTGTTAAAACACCCTTACAGACTTAATAACTCGGATCTCAGAATTTTTTTTTTACTTCATTGATTTTTGAGATGCTTCCTCCAATTTAACTAGAGCACTGGATATTACAAACTTTTCAATTACAGTTCATGTTCGTATGTTACTATGCATGTTGATAATATCTGCTAACTGAGCATATGAAGATCCATTTTACTCAATTTTATGGAGAATTCACAAATTAAATAATTTAAAAGGAAATAAACAAAAATTAACTTGTTTCGAAATAGGTTTGAGATACGTGTCAGGAGTGGAAACTCCTTACTCAGCTATCTCTTACCAATTTCACCTTTTTAGTCAAAATAAAAACACAAAAACACAAAATATTTTTGTAATTTTTGAAAAAATTTCAATTTTTTGTATATTTCGAAAATTTGGACTAAAAATAAAAACAACACACAACTAAAAAACGACAACGAGTATTACCAAACATGCGAGCACATTTATAACAAACACACATTCTTTTGGCTCTTCTCTTTTTAGCATAGGTGCTCCTTCCTAAGCAGGAAGATGTAAATAAAAGAGTCAGAAGACTCACCTGCCAATCGGACCCGTGGTTCAATAATCCAACGAATGTCAGTAGGAATACCTTTGATCATCATCCCTCATCCGTTCCAAACGAGCTTTGTAAACTTTCATCAGAGATTTTTGAGGGAGAGAATGAAATTGCTTGTGAAGATTTGCGAGAACTTCTTCCATCGTGAAAGGACTTAATCTGCAAAAACTAAACACACAAAATTAAATCACACCAAATCACAATATATACACAAATTGAATGGGTTGCCTCCCTGCGTGCGCTAATTTTAAAGTCGTCAGCTAAACGTGACTTCTCGAACGTTAAGATGGATCTGAAAGTGTAACACTTTCTTTTTTTCGCTCAAATGATTCTCTCCAGTAGTGCTTGACACGCTTTTTTTTAACCTTGAAAGTTTTGTTGGAGTCAGGATCATGTATCTCAACGGCTCTGTCTGGTAAAACCTTGGTGATCACAAATGGACCTGACCACCGTGATTTTGGCTTCCATGGGAAGAATTTCACCTTGATTTGTTTAACAGTACTTCTGCCCTGGTTCCAGTTGTATGCGCACTAACTTCTCATCATGTCTTTTCATTTGCCTTTTCCTTGTATAATTTGGCATCCTCAAAAGGTTGTATGTGAAATTCCTCCAATTCGTTGAGCTGGTGGAACTTTTTCTCTTATGTTGCTTGTAATGCAAGAATAGGCTTCTTTAGTACGCAATGTGTTTTATCTTCAGGCTCCACATGTAATTGACATGCTTAAGTTTGTCAGTAGAACTTTATCTTTCATCAGAGTTCTGAATGGTACTATGTATCACATCAAGTATGAAACATTCCTCATTCTTTTCATCATCTGGGAAATTCATGGCCTTGAAACATTGAATGTTACTTCTTGGTCATGTACCCTCATGGTAATTCTCCTTTTGTACATCAATAATGGTTCGACCTGTAGCCAAGAATGGTCCCCCGATGATGATTGGTACGTCTGCGTCTTCCTCCATATCAAGGACAATAAAATTTGCTGGGAAAATGAATTTGTCAACCTTGACCAGCACATCCTCAACTACGTCTCTTGGAAATACGAGCGTTCTATCAGCAAGTTGTAGTGAGACTGAAGTGGGCATTGTTTCTCCAATCTGCAGTTTCCTGAAAATAGAAAAAGACATCAAGTTAACACTACACCTAATCACACAGAGCCTTACCGAAGTCATTTCTCATATGGCGTAAGGAACATTGAATGCCAGGATCTTTCAACTTTGGAGGAATTTTCTCTGAATGATGGCGCTGCATTATTCTGATAATGCTATTGTCTCATAATCTCCCAATCTCCGTTTTTCGTGAAAGAATGTCCTTTCATAAATTTGGCATAGTTAGGCATTTGTTCCAACGCTTCTGCAAATGGAATGTTGATATGCAGCTTTTTGAATACCTCCAAGAATAGAGCAAATTGCTTGTTCAGTTTATTCTTCTGAAGACGCTGAGGAAAAGGTGTAGGTGGAGTGATCTGTTCTTTTTCCTTTGCTTCTTTTTCCTCCGTCTGTTGCTTTGTTTCTTTTGGAACTTCCTCGGCAGTTTTTTTGGCTCCAACATCTTTGTTGATTTCAGTACCGCTTTTTAACATGATGGCATGACATTGCTCCTTCCCCATGTTCCTCGGATTTGGTTCAGTGTTGCTAGGAAGGTTATCTGGCGGTCTGTAACTCTGAGCATTGGCCAATTGTCCAATTTGATTCTCCAGTGCTTTAATAGAAGTTGATTGACTTTGAATTAATGCTGCTTGAGATTAAAGCATAGCATCATATCTTGCTGCTTGAGAGTCGTGTTTTGCTTCTATCTTTTTCAAGTGGATCAACACTTCTGTTATTCCTGATTCATTTGCATGCTCCTGGCATTTGTTCTGTTGTTGGAATCCGGGTGGTGGGTTGTTCATTTGCCCTGAATTGTTGCTTCATGCGAGATTATGATGATTTCTCCACCCTGGGTTGTAGGTGTTGGAATATAGATTGTTCCCCTGTCTGTTGAAATTTTTGACATAATTCACTGTTTCTTTATGTTGGTTGAAAGATTCTGACTCAGGTGCTCCTCCAAATGGTGAACTTGTGGATCCACAATTAACTTTCATGTTAAGAGTTTCCAGATTTTTGCAAATCATATCCAGCTTGGAATTCAGTGCTGTGTTGGCTCCAACTTCATAAATTCCTACAATTCTTTGGATCATGCTCCTTTCTGTTGGCCACAAGGAGTTGTTGTTGGCCATTTCTTCAATTAAGTCTCAGGCTTGATCTTCTCCTTTTGCCATTAAAGCTCCTCCAGCAGCAGCATCAATTGTGGTTCTCATTATTCCATAAAGTCCATTGTAGAAGGTTTGGACTTGTAGCCACTTTGCGATCTCATGATGAGGACATTTCCGGAGTAAATCTTTGAATCTTTCCCAAGCTTCGCAAAGGGATTCTGAATCTTGCTGCACGAAGGATGTGATGTCATTCCTCAACTTTGCAGTTCTGGCTGGTGGAAAGTATTTTGCAAGGAATTTGGTGGCTAGAGTGTTCCAAGTTGTGATGGAACCTACTGGTAACGAATGTAACCAAGCTTTAGCTCTGTCTTTCAGGGAATATGGAAAAACCCGCAGTCTCATTGCTTCTTCAGCTGCTCAGTTGTAATTGAAAGTACCTCAAACTTCCAGGAAGTTGCTGATGTGGGAATTCGGATCTTCAGTTGCATTTCCCCCAAACTGTACTGACTACTGAATCATCTGGATGCATGTTTTGATTTCACACACGCATTTGTTGGTAAATGAGGAAGTATAATACATGAAATGAAGCCGTCGACCACCGGAATGGTTCTGTCTCGAATGGGTATCGGTGGTGCAACTTCCAAAGGTTCAGGTTTCATGTTGACCAAAGCTTCTTGGCATTCTCGCTTTCCCTTTCAACTGTCTGAGGGTTCTTTCAATTTCTAGGTCAAACGGTCGGAGTTCAAAGCTTCTAGTTCGTCTCATGTAGTTTCTGAGAACCTGAAACACAAGAAAACAACAACAATAAGTAAAAAGAATTAGATACAAATAACGTATCTAACCCCTAAACCAATAGTAAAAGATAAATAAGTCCCCGGCAACGGCTCAAAAACTTGACCGGTGCGTAATCACACGGGTATAACGCAAGTGCACGTATCGTTCAAGTAATATAAAAAGTATCGATCCCACGAGGACTTAAAACCTTTGCTATTAATTTTTTATGAGGTCAAATGTTTACAAGTATCTAATAGATTGATTGTTTGATTGGGTGGTGACTTTAAACTTAAAACAAGTAAATAAAATTTCTTGAAAGTAGATTGAAAAAAATTCAAATTTATAAAACTATCCAGAGTTGTGAGTCCTTCCAATATCTATTAAAGATGAAGTGGTTATCTTACAGTTGGGTAATATATTAATTTATTAACCTGGAACACTAAATTATGTAAAAGCCTCTTCCGATGGTCGATTACAAATACCAGTATAACCCAATTGAACCATATGTCTATGTCAACCAAATTACCTGGATTCATTAAGTTTAAGTTCCAATTATGGCTACCCCCGCCCGACAGGTATTCCTATCCTGTAAGGAAATCTATTAAAGAGTTATCTATCCTCAAGGAAGATCGTGGGCTATTGAGTCTAAGGTCTTTAACCTAAAATCTCTTTTCCAAGTTCATTTTAAGTTTACCTAATCAATTTTATTAATGGCCAGTTAATAAAAAGCATTAAGATTCAGACTCAATAAATAAACATTTATATTACCCAAGCTATAATTTAACCCCTTATAAACCGGTGATATTGGATTTCATCACAACCCCAGATAACATGCTTAGTTACGACACATATTTACGGGTAGTAAAATTTAAATAAAATAAAAGACATAAAGTAAAATACTGAAAATTAAATACTGAAAAGTAAATTGCTGAAAAGTAAAAAAAGTAAAAAGTAAAATGTAAAAAAAATAAAAGTAAATTACTGAAAATAAATTGCTAAAGATTAAATTGCTGAAAAGTAAATTACTGAAATTAAATAAAGTAAAAGTACAATAAAAGAAAATGCTGGGGTTAGAGGATCAACTTTTATTACTACTATTTTAGATATCTCCCTTAATATAATATATTAACTTTACGTGATAATTACCAACCAGCCATAAAGGCGGTATCCTGATTAAGTCAAATTAATAATTAATTACCAACCAGACGGTATCCATACTTAGTCAGGTTAAAACCAATTTATAATTAATTACCAACCGGCCAATATAGCGGTATCCTCATTAAGTCAAGTTTTAAATAGTTTATATATTATAATTAAAGGAGATTAATCTAAATATTAATAATAAAAGTTTTACCTTTTACCCCAGCAAAGGGGAGTTACCTCCTCATTACTGAAAAGTAAAAACTGAAAATTAAAGAAAGAAAAGTATTGTGCGTAAAAGTAAATTGCGGAAAGTAAAAACTGAAAAGTAAAGAAAATAAAGTGCGAAAGCGGAAATTAATTACTGAAAGCTGTAAATAAACAAAAAAGATACAATCTTCTTAGTATTTTTAAGGAATTCCTTAGAAGAAAATATGAATTTTACAAATGAAATGACTTGGTATTTATAGGCAAAATTTTACCTCCATCAAATTCTCCACCAAATCCATTATTAATTTCTCCACTAATTACTCCACCAAATCCATTATTAATTGCTCCACTAATTGCTTATCATGTTTGGTGATGATTTGATAATTTTATTATTTATTTATTAATTTATTTTTTTGCTTTGAAAATGACTTTAATAATTGCACACAACACACTTCTGGATGGTTCATCAATTTCGGTCATGAAATATTCAGAATTCAAAATATTTTGTCTTTCAAAGTTGTAGATCTTTGCGTCTTATTTAATCTGGCACTTGAATCAGCTCAATCCGATATCGGAGTAAAACATTATGCCCAAAATACGACAGATGTGCAAAATTGGAATTTCCAAAACTGCACTTTGTCAAAAACGCCATTTCAAGTTTCCAATCTCCAAAATTAAAATATCAAGTCCAATAATTTCCCTTATTTGACCCATATTTCGTCCTAAATGATTTCATTGTGACCCGATATTATTTTATCTGCAAAATAAACTAAAACACATCAAAACGTTCATCAAACCCGAGAAACTAAACAAAATATTAAGTTAAAGGGGCGGTAAATATTTATATATTTTCCGCTAATCAATTCCCCCGGTGCTGCTTTCTTGCAAGACTCCATTGTTTTGTTTTCTTCTCTGTTATTAACATTATTATCTTTATTTTTTGCGCTTGTAGGTTCGAGGGCCTTCTGGGTTTTTACAAGGGCATCACACCAAACCTTCTGAAAAATGTCCCTGCTGCTTCAGTAACATTTATTGTGTATGAGAATGTCCTAAACTTTCTAAAGAAAGCTGGAAAATACCCACTGAAATTTTGTTTCCTTTTCATTTTTCATTTTCTTGTGAGGGGGAAAATACTACTGCACGAACATAAAACATTCATTTTGAGAAGAGATTTACAAGGGAGAATAGAAATTGACAAAACATTTTTTTTGTGTTCTTCATTTATAATCATCGTGTTCACTGAACAGCAGCTCTGACACTGTTTTGTCAAGTAAATTTCTATTCTCCCTTGTAAATCTCTTCTCAAAATGAATGTTTAATTCAAACGATTATATGATAATTGCTGTAAATATGAGGATGAAGAGGAGTCGGATGAAGAAAAATGACCCGTTCAACCCCCATAAACAAAAAATTCCATCACCAATAGTATTCAACATAAATATTATATAAAATAAACATATTTTTAAAACCAAAAAAAAATAGAAAAGAAAGAAAAGATTCCTGGGTTTAGAACAAGTGAACCTGAGGAGATAGTATATCATATTTCGGTTGTATATGTCATCTCTCTCACAACAGTTGGGTCCTACACAGTTATGAGACCCAGCTATTGTGAGAAAGATGGTATATACACCTGAAACATAATATAATTTTTCGAACCTGAGGGGCTTCCATAGGGTACTTGGAGCTCCATTTGCTTCAATAACCCACCTTTGCATTTCAATAACTTAATATTACTAACCCAATAAAAGGAAAAAAAAAATCACCATTTTAAAACCCAAAATAAAGAAGGCGAAAACATAATGAAGCGCAAGATCTTAAATAATTGTCTCTTCCTCCATCAACAAAAAAAGAGTTACCTTTGGTGATTGTCAGTGACCTTATATCTAGGGGTGGTAAAACGAATCAACAAATCGAATTTGTATCGAACACTTACTTATGTCCACTCCACAGGCTCTTTCTGAAGAGGATTGCAACTTGCAAGCAATCTTACTCAGAGCCTATAAAAAAACATCCCTAAAAATATATATTAATTGAGAAGTCAAAAACCTCAAATTGTTTGATATTAAATGAATCCATTTAGATTAAAACCTTGCGAGCGCAGGTGGAGTGGAGTAGCCAGTCATGGTTTGTATCTGAAAAATGAAAATGGAAATTTGATGAAGGCAGAGTCAGAGAGAGAGTTTTACTTCTGTTGAAATGTGTTGACGGATGATTTTTGTCCTAGGGGTAGTTTCGAGATAACCCTCCCGAGACAACATTCTCTCAACCTTGAATTTGTTTGGTTATGGGAAGACTAAAGGCAAATTTAGTAAAAGGCCAAAAAACACACAAGTTGACAAGAGAGTTTTAACGTGGTTCGGCGGAGCAAGTCCTGCCTACGTCCACGGGCACAAAATGGGGTGTTTCTTTTATTCACAAAACCAGCTCGGCCGACCTGTTTTCACGGAGGGCCTAGTGAAATCCGAGCTGTTTGACTTAGAGTGTTTTACAAGTAGTGCTCATATTCTTTTTGTTACAAGTTCGCTCCCCATCTACCAATGAATCTAACTTTCCTTTATATACTCGGGAATTACAATATTGTTCCTCACTTTCATGACGTTTCCCGCGTGAACTCTTGACTGATTGACGTGTTCTCTGCCCTAGGTCTGTCATCGCCGAAAGCAAGTCTGCCGTCTGACGGCCTGTCACATCAACTTGTCTTCTCCACTGCCACACGCAACAATAATGATGTCAGCCTGTAAAATGTCTTTGAAAAATGACACGTGTCGAAGGGAAAAAAACAACCATTCTGATTTTCTGTCGGTCTTCAAGAGGTCGGCCAAGTAATCTGCTGAGCTTCCAAAATCACTTCTACCCTGACCCGGAGTACCCGAACTCACCAATCTACTCCATGGGGCAGGTCAGAACAAAACCGGACATCCGATCTAATATGGTCGTCCTCGGTTCCGATGTGGTCGGTCTCTGAAATCTGTACCGAGTTGCATTTCTCTGGTCGGTCATACCCAAGAAACTGGACCCGAGCTCCATGCTGGGCCGACGAATCGACATACATCCTCTGACCCCTGGTCCTCCGGATGAAGAGAATTTCCTTCTCTACCCTTACCGAACTATTCAAAAAACTTAGCCGTAGAAATCCCCATCAATATATGTCCCCTAGTTCTCGATTTCAACGAGTGTACGAGTTGGTGCCGGGAACTACAAAAATCTGAATTGAGCCAATCAACTAACTGGTGGTCAGACTCGGAAAAAAATAGAGAACTCCCTCGGAGCTTTGGCCAAACCATCATCGGTCATCTCCATGCACTCGGTCAGAAAATGTTGATGTTTTTCCAACTGACTTCCCAATCTAAGTCAAATCCCTCTTTTACCCTTCTGGTAGCCGTCCTTTGAGAACCGTAACCGTCATATCCTCTTAAATGCCCATCAAATCGTCTTTAGGGTTTAACTTGAGCCTGACACTTGTCAACCATCCGTGGGCTTCCCGCCAAAACAAGAAAATAAATCAATCATTCACCATTAACCGAAGACGTGTCCAATCTCAACCGTCCATTCGATTCTGACGGCTTACTCCGGAAAACGACACATGGCGCACATCTGAGGCATTCTCTTAATCCAACAGCCAAAAATGCACCGAGCCGGCTACAAAAAAGCAAAGCAATGCTTGTTTCTTTCTTTTACGAAAATCACAACTCTCAAATTGCAGAGGCCCTCTTCGCTTGTGATACCAGCGACTTCCAACCGACCAGACCAAATGCCAACTCTTCTTCCCAATCCAAGTAAGTCTCCGCTCGACCCTTCTCTCTTTATTTGCTGTATTCTACCATTGTTGCTTGGTGTTTTTAGATTTTCTACTTGCTTTTGCTTGTTCTTCTTTTTCTTCTGGCATGCTTGCCTTCTCATTCTGTATTATGAATCTTGTTTCGGATTTGGTGCTGGATGTGTGGTTTATGTGTTTTCTGGTTGAAGGATGGGTGGTGGGTATGATGCATGTGTTTCGGGTTTTCTGAGTGTTGTGTTTGGTTGTAGATGTTTAGGGAGAGATTTGTTGTTTGTGGCTATTGCTAGGAAATTTTAGAGACTGTAGGCCTAGGTTCCCGGTAGTCAGAATAGCTCTCGAATATGTTGTGCCTTAAACTGACCACTGATTGTTCTTCTTATTCATGGCGACTGTTAGTAATGTCTGACGCTGAATCCTCTTCTGCCAAAACCATAGAACCTCAACCTCATCGCGTTGAAGAATCTTCCTCAAGCTCGAGGGGACCCAGCGTAGATGATTTGGATACTACCTCTACCCCATCTGAAATAGAAAATGATACCTACCATCACAGAGTTCCCTGAAAAGACCCTGAGCCGGGAGAACTGGGCAGTTCAGCCTTATATGAACCGACCTTTTAGAATAACTGAGGATGCTTTGGCCATGCTCCGTCAATAATACGAAATTCCCATAGATATAGCCCTGGAGGTCCCAGCCCCGTATCATCGAGCAAGTCAGCCTGACGAAGGCTCGGTTGCCCTTCTCCCCGCCTTTTTCGAATGCTGTCTTCGATTGCCCATCCAACCATACTTCGCTGGGATACTGGCCAGGATGGAGATCGCCCCCTGCCAACTAAGCTTGAACAGCTGGAGAATCTTGGCCAGTTTGTACGTAATCTGGCATTGCGCAGGCATTGGTGAGCCGACCTTTGAAGAGGTGAAGAGGTTGTACAGACTGAAGGCCAACCCAAAAACACACCACGGTTGGTATTACCTCTCCTTCTATGCCGGGGTGTCTAACATCGTCCTCAAACTCTCTGACTCCAACAAAAACTTTAAAGATACATGGTTCTGGGCCACGGGAGACTGGGGTCGAACTTGGCCGACGTTTTCAGAGGAGACCGGAGTCCCAGACTTCTTCAGGGTGGGAGGTTAGAAACCGATCCCTTAGTGTCTTTATTTCCCTCTCTTTATGATAGAATTCTAACTCCTCAATCCTTCCCAGCCTGCTGGAGGGATCCTCCCAAGGTTTCCCATGGGGTCCGAACTCGGATAATGTACGCCCGAAAATATGCCGACCACTGGAAGAAATTAGTGAAATTCGAGCTGTTTGGACGGAGGGCCTAGTGAAATACGAGCTGTTTGGCTTAGAGTGTTTTACAAGTAGTGCTCATATTCTTTTTGTTACAAGTTCTCTCCCCATCTACCAATGAATCTAATTTTCCTTTTATATATTCAGGAATTACAACATTGTTCCTCACTTTCATGACGTTTCATGCATGAAATCTTGATTGATTGACGGGTTCTCTGCCCTAGGTATGTCGTCGGCGAAAGCAAGCCTGCCGTCTGACGGCCTGTCACATCAACTTGTCTTCTTCACTGCCACACACAACAATAATGATGTCAGCCTGTAAAGTGCTTTTGAAAAATGACACGTGTCGAAGGGAAAAAACTAACCATTCTGATTTTCTGTCGGTCTTCAAGAGGTCGGCCAAATAATTTGTCGAGCTTCCAAAATCACTTCCGCCCTGACCCGGAGTACCTGAACTCACCAATCTGCTCCAGAGGGTAGGTCAGAACAAAATCGGACATCCGATCTAATATGATCGTCCTCGGTTCCGATGTGGTCGGTTTCTGAAATCTGTACCGGGTTGCATTTCTCTGGTCGGTCATACCCAAGAAACTGGACCCGAGCTCCATGCCGGGCCGACGAATCAACATACATCCTCTGACCCCTGGTCCTCCGAATGAGGATAATTTCCTTCTCTACCCTTACCGATCTGTTCAAAAAACTTAGCCGCAGAAATCCCCATCAACAAAATGAAATAAAAATGTGTGGGTTTGGGTTGACGACGAAAGGGACGAATACATACACCCTTACCCTCTAATGGTTAGCGCATGGATATCAAATATCCATTTATTACATTTGAGTAATCTAATGTAATATTGATATACGGTATAAAAGTATAGAAATGCATTTTTTTAAGATGTACCTTTTTTTTTAAATAGTCGGAAACCTCACTGTCAAACCATCCATTATGGGCTTAAGCGGAGTAAATAAAATCCCCAGATGTCTCAAACTCTTATAAGAAACATACTCTCTGAATTCGAACACAAGACCTCAATGTAAGATCTCGAACCCTACACCACCAAGCCACGACCCTTGGAGACATTTTTAAGATGTACACCTAGGCGCTTTCATTTTTTAAGTTGTTCACGTAGGTATTTAAATCATTAGTATTTAAAATAAATTATTAACATTTAAAATAAACTATTAATGTATAACTCTTTATATTCTCCCCCACTAATATATTATTTTCCCATATCCTCCAAACTTTTTGTTTTCCAAAATTATTAATTATTGCAAATACGTTAATTAAATACATATCTTTTCAAACGAGTTATTAATATTTCAATTTTTCATATTTTTCAATCTCAAATTTTTCATTTTCTCAATTCTTCGTTTTCTTATATTATTAATAATTGAAAGTTGTTCATTAAATATATATTTATTTCAAATAAATTATTAATGTCTTCATTAACTCTCACTTATTTATTAGTAGAAGTTCAAGAGTCATAAGTTATATTAAGCTAACTAAATCTATACTTGCACTAAGAGATTTATTCTTCATAAAAAATTATAAAATGGAATAAGTTAAAAGTCACATTTGTTAATTTGAAATAATATTAAAGAAATTATATTATATGGACTAATAACAACCCTGATAATACAAAACTGTAACTAATGTATATCTTCTTAACGAATGTATATCTTCTAAGATCATGTAGATAAGCTTTATCTTACTCTCATTGTATGAATGTCATGCATATTTCATTAATAAAATCATCATTTAATCTTCTAATATGGTATATGCGACTATTCATCTAAAGTAGTATTCATATCGATCTGGTTTTACATGACCGACTCTAATTCAACCACCGCCTCTATGGCTTCTGCCTCACCAACAGTTCACCACCCCTCTGACTGTATCTCCATAAACACCTCTGCCCAGTTGCCCATCCGGCTTCACCCCGACAATTACTTCATCTGGCGCGCTCAATTCCACTCACTCCTTTTCGACTATGACTTATAAAAATTCATAGATGGATCCTACCTCTGTCCATCTGCCACCCTTACCTCTACCAACAACACTGCCACACTTCTGAATCCCACACATACCCTCTGTCACCGCCAAGATCGGTTGATCATTCACTGCATCTTGGCCTCCACCACGAACTGGGTTGCACCTCTCATTGCCAGTTCTACCACATCCAAACAAGCATGGGACAAACTTGCACGGATCTACTCCAACAAAAGTCGTAGCCATGTCTTCTCCTTACGAGAGAGTCTTTCACGCCCTAGGCCAGATATCCAGTCTGTGGAAGAATACCTCAACACTCTACGCTCGGTTGCCGATGAACTAGCATTGATTGAGGCTTCTGTTACTGACGACGATCTCGTCATCCACATTGTTAATAATGTGGGCAAAACATTTAAGGATATCATCGTTGGTGTCCGCTCTCGCGATAGTCCAATAACTTTTGTGAACTTTATGAAAAATTTGTTGATTTTGAAACCTCCTTTAAGCGTGAAGACAGCCTTCCACAAGAACCATCGATTGTCACCAATGCTACCACCAAACTGGAACAACCTCATAAGCCCTCCTACAATCGACAAACACATGCTCCAAACCGTGGCTTTCAACATCCATCGAATCGCAGTCATCCACATCAAAGCTCATTCTGCAACAATCAGCAGTCTAATAAGAAGTTAGGAAGATACAAGGGCTTCTGCCAACTTTGTGATCAACGTGAGCACACAGCCAAAGATTATGGGGCGTTCACCTCACGCCCACACAGCCTAGTCTGAACCACACTCGGTTCTCCACAAAATTGGCTAATTGATAGTGCCGCTTCTCATCATATCACTGGGGACCTTTTGATCTCTCTATCCATTCTCCTTACACCAGTATCGACTCTGTTCAAATTGGTAATGGCATGAGACTCCCTATTTCCCGAACGGGTTCCACTATTCTACCATCTCCCTCCAATAATTTTGTTCTCCAAGACACTCTATATGTTCATTTTATTTGCAAAAAAATAATTTCAGTCTCTAAATTGTGTGCCATTAACCATATTTCCGTTCAATTTTTTCGTGACCTTTGTCAGGTGAAAGACTTGAGCACGGGGACGATTCTATTGCAAGGCCGGGATAATATTGGAATTTATGAGTGGCCATCGTCCATCCGTGCCAGATCCCAAACTGCACCCACCTCTCATGTCTCTGTCAAAGTTAATAATTTCCAATGGCATCAACGTCTGGGACATCCTTCAAAAGATTTTTTCAAATTTATTTTATGTAATTTTCAGCTCTCATCATCTAAACGTAGTGACTTACAAACTTATGATTCATGCATCAGTAATAAAAGTCACTGGCTTCCCTTTGGTACGACATCTCCCAAAAGCACTCGGCCTTTGGAATTAATTTTCTCTAATGTCTGGGGACCTGCTCTTATCACCTCTATTGATAACTTCCAATATTACGTTATTTTTGTTGATCACTTCACTAAATATGTGTGGTTTTACCCCTTGCGACACAACTCTGATGTCTTCTCCACGTTTGTAAAATTCAAAAGTGTTGTGGAAAATTGATTGGGACTAAAAAATATATATTTATTGAGAGAATAAAATATTATTTTACACTTGTGATTTCACTAATCCCTTTAATTTAACACGTTTATGTAATAATATTTAAATTTATGTTTTATATTTTTTATTGTGATTTTTATCTTTTATGTAGGTGAAAAAATTATTTTGGATGCATATCTAGAATAATGGACTAGACCGTTGGATTTTGGAGGCAATAAATTTAATAAGGTGTTCTAACAGTGTATAACTTCAGAAATTCCAACCACGTGTAATGTTCGTATTTTGACCCTAACATTTTACTCTGATATCAGATTAAGGTGATTCAGGTTCCAGATAAAAGAAGACTCAAAGATCTACAACTTTGATATTCATAAGTTTTTTGAATTCTAAAGTTTTCAAGATCGAAATTGACGAAGAATCCAAAGTATGTTAAATATCAAATCTTAAAAAAAATAACATTTTTTCAATTTCTACACCAAACATGTTTTTGGTGGCATGTTTGGTAGAGTATTTGGTGGAGAAATTAGTGGAAGCCTTTATTTTTGCCTAAAATAGAAGCCATAATTTCATTTTCATTTTCATACTTTCTTTGATTTCTCTTAAGGAATTGAAGATTGTATCTTGTATGTTTAATTTCTTGTAATGTCTTTTAATTTTAGTAATAATATTATGTATGTTTTAATTACAGTATGCGTAGCTAATTACTTTCCGCTGAGGAATTGGTTAAACTTTTATTATTTAAAGTTTAGATTAATCTTACTTATATTATAATATATAAATAGTAATGAATAATAATTAATTGAGATCTGGACTAATTATTGACAAACTATTCTACCACCTATATGGTTGTTTTTATACGATTTCGGCATAATTTAGTACCGAACTGGACTTGTTATAGACGAACGGTATCACCGCCTTTATGGCTGATTTTATGTTTTTGGCATATTTAGTACATTGGCAGGACTAGTTATCGACAAGAATGATTACCACCTTTACGACCGGTTTTATATGTTTTGGCATAGTTAATTCTGAAAGTAATTAATTGGGTTATAATGATCATTTATATATTATAAAAAGTAGGATTTCTAAATATAAAATATTAAAAATGGATCTCATAACCCTATTATTTTATTTTATTGTTGTCATTTAATTCAAATTCTTCAAACAACTTCAAACAAATCAATTTTTTTTCATTTCGCTTTAATTATTATTTTATCATACTAAAATCTATTTCAGGTGGATCGATCCCGGACTTATTGGATTATTTTATTACTTCGACACTCTTATATTTAGGAATAAAGAACAACCTTTGAGTGTGTAAAAAATTATTTTCAAAAAAACGCACATAGTCGAAATCGGCCTCACCTTACTTCATCCGGCCTATCTCCCACCTAAGTTTTGGACCTTTACCCTCCAAACCGCCGTTTATCTCATTAACCGCATACTACCAAAACCACCAACATGAAAAGTTCGATTGAGTTTACATTACATATATAAGCTTTAGGAAACCGGGTAATGTTTCATTTTTTAATGTGGAACCATTTCATAAATGCGGAATAAAAGTTGAACCAAAACCATGAGTGAAATACAATTGGAAAAAACAAAAAAAGAGGAGGCCCCCACTTCATCTCAGTACAAAGCAAAATCCAATATCGAACGGCTCTCACTGAGCCACAACTGTTTCTGTATCCCCATTGGTTGAAACAGTCAATGTGGGTCCCCCATCAAACACCTTAGCAATCCTCTCAATTGGAATCAACGGCAGGAAAGCTGCCACTGGATATCCCCTTTCTTCCGTAAAACAAACCGCTTGATTATACTTCTCCGACCAGTAAGCAGCCGTGGGCACGGCGATCTGCGCCAGTTGAGGGAAAATCGGCAGCCGATTCAGCCAGCGCCAAGCCGAAACAGCGTATTGCTCGGCCACTGGCTCGTACGTACAGTACAGCTCCTTAGCCGTCGACTCGTACTTATTATACATGCTGTTCGTAATGGTTTTCGCAGCGTCAACAACACCGACGCGCTGAACTTCCAAAGCCACGACTCGTGCCTGGCTCGACGCCTGCTTCACTAGTGAAGGCACGTGCCTATCCAATTCATCCAAAGATTCCTCCACCTGCAATTCACGTGACCGTATATTTAATATATTTCCCTCCATAAAAAAAGGAAACAAAAAAAAAAAGATTTCTCTCTATAATCAATCATAAAGCGGGTCACTGGACCTTGCGATCGACGAACTTGAGAAGTTCGAACGGAACGTCGTGGAACTTCTCATAAACGGGTCCGAGAACCGTTTTGACGGTTGCCTCGACGGTTTGGACCCCCGGTTTAAGTGGACCGGAGCTTTCTTTGGCGTATTCGTAGATAGCTGAAAAGCACACAATAACGTAGATCGCAGCGACTTGAACGAAATCTAAATACTTCAATCTTTTCTCATTTTCTTGAATCATCTGCAAAAAATTCAATATGAAAATGAAGAAAAAAATTGAATATAAAGTATAAACAAACGAACGTACCGTCTCTGTTGGCTGTTTGGCTTCTGAATCCGACATTTTTCACTGTCGTTTTGAGCACTCTCTGTTGTGATTCACCGATCACTCTTAAAGTGTTTTGAGGAAAAACCGAATGTAATTTTATTACTACAAGAATAAAATTCAAGTTTACAACTAGAAACTTAACAAAAAACCTCACACACTCTCAAGCTCTCTACTTGGAGCTTACACACACTTTGGGATACTAATAACAATGGTTTTGAGACTCTTTTATACTGTCAAAAACGCGTGCACTGTAGCACACGTTTTTGACAGCTTTGCCAACTCTCACACACACACATTTGCTGGCTTCCTTTCACAGCTTTGAGTTTGCTGTGATACAAGCATGTTCCATCATGCTTTCGGTGAAGGTGTGATGTCTTCAACTACAAATCTCCCCCTCGGTGAAGATTTCCCAAAATCTGAGCCGACCATCATCATTCAAATCGGATCCTCCAAAGGATGCATCTGTATGACTGCCTACGTACCCTGAGTTGGGATCAAGCCAATCGTAGTTCTCTGTATCATCTGACAGCTATCCCGGTTATGTCTCTGCACAACTCTAGCTTGTCCCGAACATTGTTCCTTTGTTGACATGTCGGCTGTGTCTCTGCACAGCACACTTCACTGCATCTCTGTACAGTATTCTTCTGCTATGTCTCTACATAGTACAATCCACTGTGTCTCTGCACAGTAATCTTCTGTTGCCGTGTTTCTTCACCCATTTGTTCTTCAATGCCTTTTTGCCTTTGGGAAACTCTCTGGCTCCCCCACATCAGTAAGCAGAATATATTCGGATCCCGGATATCTGGTTGATGGAATCCTGCCTCGCTCAGATCTTCTTGTCTGAGGTCCACTGGTTTCAGGAGGTCTATCATCATCCATCTCTGTGAATGATCTTGTAGCTTCTAGTGGAGTGGGTTGCGGCTCCCCCTGCTCAACACTCTCTTCTGTAATCTCCGATGGAACAGGCTGTGTCTCCCCCTGCTCAACATCTTTATCTGCCTCCTCTGGTTCTGCTTCTGGAATTTCCTCGTGCACCATATCTGTGGCCATTTGTGCTGGTGCTGGGTCTGGATTTCTGTTGGCACTGGAATTGGAAGACATTCTGGGCATTTCAATGTCTTCAATTGTCTGGTCTTCGAGAAACTCTACCTCCTGGCTTCTGATGACCATCTTTTCCTTCGGATCCCATAGTCTGTATCCAAATTCTTCTTTTCCATGGCCTAGGAATATACATGGAGTTGTCCTTGCATCGAGCTTCTCCCTGAGCTCATTGGATACATATACAACGGCTAAACAACCGAATACTCTATGGTGAGTGTATGAAGGATTCTTACCAGACCACACTTTCTCCGGAATCTCCAAGTTCAACGGTTTAGTTGGTGATCTGTTGATCAGGTAACATGCAGCACGAACAGCTTCTCCCCAGAATGGCTTTGGCAGCTTAGCCATACTAATCATTCCTCTTACTTTCTCTATAATGGTGTGGTTCATGCTTGCAGCGACACCATTATGTTGTGGAGTGTGTGGAACAGTTCTCTCATGTCGAATGTTATGTCTCATGCAGTAGGCTTCGAACTCCCTGGAACTGTACTTGCCTCCAGCGTCTGTGTGAAGGCACTTCAGCTTCTTCCCTGTTTCATGCTCTACCATGGCGTGGAACAGCTTGAACTGATCTAGGACCTGATCCTTCGTCTTGAGGAAATACACCCAGATTTTCCGTAAAGCATCATCGATGAAAGTCAAAAAATACTTGTTACCGCCCAATGAATCAACCTCCAAGGGACCACAAATATCAGAGTGCACTAGACTGAGCAACTCTGATCTTCTCTCTGAAGAGAAATCAAATGAGACTCTGCGTTGCTTACCAATCAAGTAGTGGTTGCAAGGACCTAGTGCAGCATTCTTGGTAAGCTCTTTTTTTTTTCAGGGTAGACAACCCTCTCCCACTCATGTGTCAGAGTCTCCGGTTCCACAAATTTTGAGAAGCCGCTTTTTCAGCTACTTTGAGGCTGTCTGCACAAATCTTCACATGAGTCTTGTATAGTGCGCCGCAAGCATGTCCTCGGGCGACAACCATGACACATTTCGTCATTCTCCATGTGCCATTTCTGAAATGATTTTCATAGCCCTGTTTGTCAAGAGCTATCCCTGAGAGTACATTCAGCCGAAGTTCTAGAACATGCAGGACATCCTTCAAGGTCAATGTACACCTGACATTTGTCCGCAACTGAATATCACCCATTCCTACTATGCGAGAGGAACTGATATTTCCCATCTTCACTGCTCCAAAGTCTCCCGCTTTGTAGGTTGTGAAGTAATCTAAATATATTATAAAAAGTAGGATTTCTAAATATAAAATATTAAAAGTGGATCTCATAACCCTATTATTTTATTTTATTGTTGTCATTTAATTCAAATTCTTCA
Organism: Zanthoxylum bungeanum; assembly: GCA_019454045.1. Taxonomy (NCBI): domain Eukaryota; kingdom Viridiplantae; phylum Streptophyta; class Magnoliopsida; order Sapindales; family Rutaceae; genus Zanthoxylum; species Zanthoxylum bungeanum. Next base: position 42,054 of record SKCR01017617.1, read on the forward strand.
AACAACTTCAAACAAATCAATTTTTTTTCATTTCGCTTTAAATATTATTTTATCATACTAAAAATCTATTTCAGGTGGATCGATCCCGGACTTATTGGATTATTTTATTACTTCGACACTCTTATATTTAGGAGTAAAGAACAACCTTTGAGTGTGTAAAAAATTATTTTCAAAAAAACGCACATAGTCGAAATCGGCCTCACCTTACTTCATCCGGCCTATCTCCCACCTAAGTTTTGGACCTTTACCCTCCAAACCGCCGTTTATCTCATTAACCGCATACTACCAAAACCACCAACATGAGAAGTTCGATTGAGTTTACATTACATATATAAGCTTTAGGAAACCGGGTAATGTTTCATTTTTTAATGTGGAACCATTTCATAAATGCGGAATAAAAGTTGAACCAAAACCATGAGTGAAATACAATTGGAAAAAACAAAAAAAGAGGAGGCCCCCACTTCATCTCAGTACAAAGCAAAATCCAATATCGAACGGCTCTCACTGAGCCACAACTGTTTCTGTATCCCCATTGGTTGAAACAGTCAATGTGGGTCCCTCATCAAACACCTTAGCAATCCTCTCAATTGGAATCAACGGCAGGAAAGCTGCCACTGGATATCCCCTTTCTTCCGTAAAACAAACCGCTTGATTATACTTCTCCGACCAGTAAGCAGCCGTGGGCACGGCGATCTGCGCCAGTTGAGGGAAAATCGGCAGCCGATTCAGCCAGCGCCAAGCCGAAACAGCGTATTGCTCGGCCACTGGCTCGTACCTACAGTACAGCTCCTTAGCCGTCGACTCGTACTTATTATACATGCTGTTCGTAATGGTTTTCGCAGCGTCAACAACACCGACGCGCTGAACTTCCAAAGCCACGACTCGTGCCTGGCTCGACGCCTGCTTCACTAGTGAAGGCACGTGCCTATCCAATTCATCCAAAGATTCCTCCACCTGCAATTCACGTGACCGTATATTTAATATATTTCCCTCCATAAAAAAAGGAAACAAAAAAAAAAAGATTTCTCTCTATAATCAATCATAAAGCGGGTCACTGGACCTTGCGATCGACGAACTTGAGAAGTTCGAACGGAACGTCGTGGAACTTCTCATAAACGGGTCCGAGAACCGTTTTGACGGTTGCCTCGACGGTTTGGACCCCCGGTTTAAGTGGACCGGAGCTTTCTTTGGCGTATTCGTAGATAGCTGAAAAGCACACAATAACGTAGATCGCAGCGACTTGAACGAAATCTAAATACTTCAATCTTTTCTCATTTTCTTGAATCATCTGCAAAAAATTCAATATGAAAATGAAGAAAAAAATTGAATATAAAGTATAAACAAACGAACGTACCGTCTCTGTTGGCTGTTTGGCTTCTGAATCCGACATTTTTCACTGTCGTTTTGAGCACTCTCTTCTTCAAAGATATTAACCGCAAAGGAGATTCTTCGAATATAACGAAGAGGTTCAAATAGAGCGTTGCAACGACTCCCTTTTTATAGAGATCACGATATTGAGCAACGATTTCCACTGGAAATCCACGGCTAATCTCACTATACATGCCACGTGGCTGGTGATGATACGGTTGGATGAGGTCAAACGAGTCAACTTTTATAAGTTCGAGGTTTTAAATCCGACCTTCTGCGATTAGATCAAATCGACGGCTGTCATTAAGCGTGAAACCAACGCGTGTCCTGTGGCTGACACGTGGATGCGGTGGCGATGTTAGTCTGCAGTAAGAAGGGTTTTTACACGTGTGCCAATCAAATGACACTGTGATCGGTACGTGTTGGTATGGGGATGACGAGAAAGATATGTTTTTTTTTTGCTTGGCTCGGATGGTTATGCACACAGTGGCACGAGGATCAAGATGGTTAGCCTGACAATCACGTCCTTGTTTTCTGAAGTCTAGAGATGGCAACTATATCCGGATCCGGCTCGGATTCGCATGGACTCGGATGATTTGGGTTCGCACGGGTTCGGTTTGGATAGACCCGATTCCGGAAAAAAAATAAAATAAAAAATAAAAAATAATGAAAAATATAAAATAATATATATATATATAAATATAATAAAATATAATTAACAAATATAAAAGAATTGAAATAAAACTAATTAAATTGACAAAATCCAAATATAAATATAAAATAATATAATTAAAAATTAAAAAAAAAATGAACAGGGTATCCGGATCCGGACCGGGTAGACCCGGGTCCGGACCCGGGAATATTTACCCGGGTTCGGAACCGGACCCGGGCTGAAGAAATCTCTTCCGGATCCGGACCCGGATCCGACCGGACCCGGGTCCGGATCCAGATTTTGCCATCCTTACTTGAGTCTCACGCTCTCAAAAATATTCTGTAACTACCGCAACAAGCGCAATAGAGAATCACGGTATAAAATTATGAGAAGTAATACAAATACTTATATTCTTAAATAAAATAATTATATATTCATCATTGTAGCTACAGTGATCGCTACCGTGTTCATTGTAGTAACTGTGTTCACTCACTGTAACTACATTGAGAGTGGTGTAATTATTTTAGGTAAGAGTGTAAGTATGTTTATCATTTTTGTAAAATTATTTAGTTCATAATTTGAGTTTTTTTTTCATTATTGATAATTATTGTGATTTATTATGTGTGTTTTTTTTAAGGATGTATGTGCATAAATAAGGTTAGAAGACTTCTTCCTTCTTTTTAAAGTAAAATTTATTTGTATGATGGTTTTAACAAATTCTCAATCGTATATCGTGGCAAGCGATGTAATTATAAGGTCGATAATTCACTTTCAATAACCATTTGAGAGTACCTAAGACTAAAATTTAGTTCGGACAAAACATAATAATTTAAAATAATTTGTGCATATTTGTTCTTTGTAACTTGTAGAAAAATAAATTTACGTATAAAATTATTTAGTTCAAGAAAATAATGAGATTGGTCTAGTCTTCCCAATTCGAAGCAAAGTCGGCAAATATAATTTTTTAACTACAAGAGAAATAACATAATTAAAAAAAAAAGAATATAAGGAATTTTATATTAACTTATATACGATCTATTACAGAAAAAACTGATAAGTCTAATAGACCTTATATGTGTCTTGAGAACTATATAGTTCAATCTTCATTTCTATTATTATATCTACCCATTTGACCTGAACATATCTTCAATACGTTGAAGAAAATAACAATTATTCCTGGAAAACAATAACAGAAAATCATACAAACATCCAACAAGATATTGGAATGCTACCATTATAAATGAATGGATTCACAGCTCAAGAGATATGTTGTGGGAGCGAAGCGGGGTTTACCGCTATGCCTATGATGCTCGGCGATCACGACACTGTTGGGCTCGCAGCCCGTAGAGAGTACAGAGTAGCCCGCATGAGACTAAATCGGAGAATAAAGGAGTCCCCACCCAGTGTGAACTGAGAAAATGATTTAAGGCCGCACTCACCCCTCGCAAGGGAAGACCTCAAAATGTTGGGTTCAAAATGGTCCCTTACTTATGCCAGTATAATGGACGGGTTCACACAATGGTATAACCAAGTCTTATGCAGCACATGCAAGATACTTCAAATAAACACACAAATTTGCACACCCATAAACATGAATATAAATAAAAGAAAATACATAGTTCCAAAAGCATATCAAATAAAGAAGTACGATAATGTAAATTATAAGAACAGTAAAAAAAGTTAATAATAAATGCAAATAATTAAGCGCATATAAATAACTAAAGAGACGAAAATGCATAAAATGTAAAGAAAGAGGTTGTCCAGTGTGTGCGAGTTCGTGTAGCGTTCGTAAACACGTTCGAAAGAAATATTCCAGAGAGTTCACGTTCATGTGGCGTTCGAGAATGTGTTCGAACAGAGTGCGGCAGAATGCTTGTGTTCGAGTTACGTTTGAAACGCGTTCAAACATTCTCATGAAAATAGCACCCATAATGACATAAACACACATTTGTGAGTATTTCCCAAGTGGTACGTGGAGTTGTATCCCAAGTACAGACCGCACTACCATCCATTCGGGTTCGGCTACAAAATTTATATCTGGGTTTCCATCCGATATACCGCAAGGGATAATACACACAATCATTAATGTAATATAAACGGACATAAAAATAGATGCGAAATAATATAACGAAATGTAAATAAAAGTAAAGGCGGAATATTAAAATGACAATAAAAGCGAATAACTAAATAAAAAGATAAATAAAACGAAATAAATGCGAAATAATAAATAAAGCCAAACAATAAAATAAATGTGAAACAATAAATAAAGATAAACAATAAAGTAAATGCGAAATAATAAAATAAAGATAAACAATAAAGTAAATGCGAAATAATAAAATAAAGATAAACAATAAAGTAAATGCGAAATAATAAAATAAAGATAAATAACGAAACTAAGTGCGGAATAATAAATAACAGTAAATATACAAGAAAGATAAATAACAAAAATAAAAGAAAGAAAATGTGACCAAAAAATTTGGCCGTCGTTAGGACCTCGCATGCCCGGCTGGACGTATTTCACGTCCAGCCAAGCATGCCGCGTCCGGAATAACAAAATGAATATAATAAAAGGAGCCATCAGGTCTTACCTTTCAAGTTGCTTTTCAGAAATATGTTAGGCCGTCGCCGGAAGGATTAAAGCATATTGTTTTTCTGGTTTGTTTGTTTACTGTTCCTGCTCACTATTTCACCGTTTCTGCTCGATGTTTTACTATTTTTGGACTGTTTTTTTTATGATTGTATGGGCTGTTTTGGGGCTGATTTTCGGTGGTTCAGGGGCTGTTTTTGGATTATTTTTATTGTTGTTTGTTTCGGTTGGTTTGTTTGGTGGTTTGGCGTTTGTGTCTAGTTGTGTTTCTTTGTGTTGTTTGGTTGAGGTCTTGGCTTCGTTTGTTTGATTTGTTTATTATTTTTTTTGTATGTGTTTCACAGTTTGGGGGCCGGTGATTTGGGCTTCATTTGTTGCTTGTTTATTCGGTGGAGCCAGTCTTGGTTTTGTTAGTTATTTGTTGGGTTTGTGGTTGTTTTGTGGGATGGCTTTGTTCACATGTCTGTGTGTTTTGTGTGTGTGCCGTGTGAGTGTCTTTTGTTTGTGTGTGTCTTGTTGCCGTGTGGGTGTGTGTGAGTGGCGTGTGTGTGTTTTTGAGTGTTTTGCTCTGTGTGTGTGTGTCTTTGTTGTTTAGTTGTTTCTTGGTGGCCGAATAAAGAAGAAGATGAAGTCTAGTTGTTTCAATTGTGAAGCCGTGTGTGGTTGAGAGAAGAGATCCCCCCCTTAGGGTTTGGTAATGGCCTCATTTTATAATGCCAATGGACCTCCTAATCAAGGAAAGAAATCAAATAAATAAGTGAGATATTTTCCTAATTTATTTAGGGAACAAAATCTCTAAATTTGGTAATGATGGGATTTCATATCTTGTTAAATAGGGAGGTGATTTGAGGGATTTTGCACATGTGTTTGCATGGGAATATTTTATTTGGGAAGGTTTTGGGCTGAGGCTAAGGTTTAAAACAGAAACTGACTGAGCAAATCCAAGACGGGCTAGCAAGTTCAAGATCAGTTCAAGTTGTTCCACGCCATGGTTGAACGTGAAACATGGAAGAAGTTGAAATACCTCCGCACAGATGATGAAGTGGAGTACAGTTCCAGGGAGTTCGATGCCTACTGCAGGAGACACGACATCCGACATGAGAGAATCATTCCACAAATCCCACATCATAATGGTGTCGCTATAAGAATGAATTGCACCATTATGGAGAAATTCAGAAGCATGATCAGTTTGGCTAAACTGCCAAAGCCATTCTATGGAGAAACTGTTCGCACCGCCTGCTACCTGATCAACAGATCACTATATGCACCGTTGAACTTGGAGATTCTGAAGAAAGTGTGGTCTGGTAAGAATCTCTCATACACTCACCCCAGAGTATTCAGTTGTCTAATCGTTGCAAATGTATCCAATGAGCTCAGGGAGAAGCTCGATGCAATGATAACTCTATGTATATTCCTAGGCTATAGAGATGAAGAATTCAGATACGTACTATGAGATCTGAAGGAAAAGATGGTCATCAGAAACCATGATGTAGAGTTTCGTGAAGATCAGACAATTGAAGACATTGAAAGGCCCAAGATGTCTTCCAATTCCAGTGCCGACAGAAATCCAGACCCAACACCGACACAATTGACCACAAATAATATGCACGATGAAATTCTAGAAGCAGAACTAGAAAAAGCAAATAAGGATGTCGAGTAGGGGGAGACACAGTCTGCTCCATTAGAAGTTACAAAAGAGAGTGTTGAGCAGGGGGAGCCGCAACCAGCTCCACTAAATGCTACAAGATCATTCACAGATTTGGATGATGATAGACCTCCTGAAACTAGTGGACCTCAGACAATAAGATTTGAGCGAGTCAGGATTCCATCAACCAGATATCCGGGATCCAAATATATTCTGCTTACTGATGAGAGGGAGCTAGAGAGTTTCCCACAAGGTAAAAAGACACTGAGGATCAAATAGGTGAAGAAAACATGGCAGCAAAACTGTGCAAAGACACGGTGAAATGTACTATGTAGAGATATAGCAGAAGTGTGTTGTGCAGAGACACATCAGAATATTAATGTGTAGAGACACATAAGAAGATTACTGTGCAGAGACATAGCAGAAGTGTGTTGTGTAGAGACACATTATAAGAATATTGTGCAGAGACATAACAGAAGAATATTGTGCGGAGACGCAGTGAAGTGTGTTGTGCAAAGACACAGCCGACATGTCAACAAAGGTGGTCAATCGGGACAAGCTAGAGTTATGCAGAGACATAGTCAAGATAACTGTCAGATGAAGATCATTTTGGATGCAGCTGGAGGGGAGAATTGTAATGTATCCAGCTGCCACCTTCTACCATTTTTGCACCAAGCCAAACCACTTTAGGTGGTGATTGAAAAATGAAGAAAACATACAATGAACTTTAGGTACAACTTTGAAAATGGTGGAAGATTATAAGTTAACTCTAGGTGGATTACTATTGCTTCGTTGACAAATTGAGCATGCATTTTTCTATAAATAAGGAGCTTGGTTATAAGCTCAAAACACCCCAAAAACATTAAGCTTCAAAAGAGAAAGCTTAAAGAGTGTGTAGAAGTGAGATTTTTTTTATAAAGTTTAAACACTTTGTAGTTATATTCTGGTAAGTAATAGAGATTCAGTTTTTCTTTCAAAAACAATCTAATGTGATCAGAGAATCGCAACAAAATAATGAAAGATAAGAATATCAAAGGTTTGTGGTGGGGGTAAGGATGAAAATTTTGTATGCTTTATTTTTTTTTTCCTTGCTTTTAGTTGAGAGGTTTGTGATAAGGGTGATATTGAAACTTTTTTAAGATTGGTTGTTAGTAAGATTGTATCCTGAGCATAAAACTATCGTTATAAATATGTTTTGAAGAAGGTTCTTATATACGAGGTGTTGAAGAAAAAAATAGGTCTAGGAGTCCTAATGTACACTTTTATACTTTTTTTTATAGAGAGACTTTCTAAGATTCAAATTTTATGACTAAATCCAAATGAATACCAAACATTTCATAAAATCAAATATCAATAAATAAAAATAAATTAATAATGTAACAAACATACTATATAAAATTATAAAATAGCATAGTTAAATTTAAAATTAAATGAAATCTAATTATTCAGTTGAGTTTATTTAATAAAAAGGTGAATTAATTCGGTTTGGTTTTTCCAAACAGAACAGTCATTTTTTTTTAAAAAAATTATCAGTTCAATTCATATTTTTTTCAATTTCGACATACTTTAGGCAATAGGGCAAACAATTAGTAATATTTTAATGTATATGATCCTTTTATATAATAAGTTTTAGGAACCCTAATCCAAATAGGAAATTAAAATAAAAATCATAATTTAACAAAGATTCAAAATCCAAATAGGAAAGTAAAACAAAAATCATAATATAATTAAGATTTAAAACCTCCACACCACTCTAATAAACCTTAAACCCAAGTGATAAGTGCATGAAAATACACTTTGAAACATCACTTATTCGGGTTTATTGTTAAGTATTTAGTAATATATTTTATATTTTATTATAGGATTTTTATTATTTTATTAATTTAAAGAATGTTTATTATTTATATTAATTTAGTAATTTTTCTCCCTAATGTTTTAGGAATTGGAAATAAAGCAAAAGGAGAAAGTAATTTGAAGAAATACAAAGAAGAAAGGCACGTGGGCCCAATTGTTGTTCCAAATCTTTGATTAAAAAAAGAAAGATTGTTTCAGCCACCAATATTGACTAAAAGTTTGAATTGCAATTGGAAATTGACGTGGGCCCAAAGCAATCAATAGGTTTCATAACTGTATGGTTATTTAGGGGTATATTCAATTGAGATTTTAAAAGACTTTTTTGGGTTAAATAAGTCTTGTGGTATTTAATTAAGATTTTTAAATAATCTAAAAAGTCTTGTGGTATTCCATTAAGACTATTAGGATTTTTTAAAGAGTGCATCCAAATCTAGTGATATTCAATCAGGATTTTAAACAAGTAATAGAAAGTCTTATGGTATTGAAAAACATAATTATTTTGAAGGATTCTTTTATATGTGTAATTCTGTGGGACTTTTTAGTGAAAATTATAAATATCAAACTCTATAAAAAATCTCACCCTAACCCATGAGACTTTTTACATAAGATTTTTTTGAGTGTTAGAAAATAGAAGATAAACATACATGTTAGTTAGAAAATAGAAGATGAACATACATGTTAGTTCTTCGTGAACAAATTACTTGCTTATTAGTAATTTCTTCTTTTTTCTTTCAAATAAAACAATATGACTTTCTTTTAAATGCAACTGATAATGTCATTTCTCCAAATATTTTTCTTAATGAATTTCATTTTCGAGGAGGAAAATTCTATCACATTTAAAGATAATTTCCTAGATTTTCTTTGAGGCCAACATAACTTCTTCATTCGGATAGATAATAATGTACAAAATGAATTTAGCACAACAAGAATTTTTTTCCTCATTTTCTCGATAATTTTTTACTTGTATTTTATTTTAAAAAAAAAACCCAAATTTAAGGAAAAAAATATTTATCAATTATTAAGATCATTGATGCCGAAGTGTTATCTTTTCTTCCTAAGTCAGAGAAATGACATTTTATCATAGAAACTCATAAAATATTCCTAGGTCAGAGAAATGATATTCGGACATTTTGAACCAATTGATTTTCATTAATTTTTTTTTTATTTATGGTTACGTTCCATATAATATCGGTTATAAAAAATGAAAAAAAATATAATGGTCATTTCAAATCTTACAAATTCTTATGAAATAAGTCTTTTAAAATCTAATATGTAAAAAATCTTGATTAAAAGAAATCTAATAAAATCTTGTAAGTCATCACATTCTTTAAATGTCTATTACATTCTTTAAATGTCTTTTAAAATCTACATGACTTATTTATTCATAAATAGTCTTTTAAAATCTCAATTGAATACCCCCCCATAATTCTTCGATGTTTACCAACAAGCTAAAAGGTATCAACAAAAGTCCAACAAAACTTTGAGTCTATCAGAAAGACATTATCTCATTTTTGGTCAGATTCTCACCAGAACTTCACTCATCCCTCGCATTTATGGAAGAATTAAGAATTCTTTATTAAGCTACCATTCAAGCTTAATGAGGATATTAATCCCACTCAGGCGTCCCACCCCGGGATGACACCTTCAGACCTTGATTTGTCCTAGAATGAATGCAACTAGTTGCTACAATAAGGATTAATTGAGCCCACAAACTCAGTTGGACTTGCCAGGATTTTTATGTGGAAAAGCGATCAGAAAAAATCAAAGGAAAAAAAGATTGGTAATTGACTACAAGCCACTTAATGTTTTTCTCAGAGATGCTAAGTTCCCACTGTCGAAGATCAACTCACTGTTTGTTCATATCTGAGAAGCTCACATCTTCTCAAAGTTTTATTTGAATGTGGGTTTTTGGCAATTGGGTATAAACCCAGAAAATAGGCTCAAAACAGTCTTTTGTATATGTAATGCCCACTATCAATGGAAAGTTATGCCGTTTAGGCTCAAGGTAGCCCCATCATTATTCCAGAAGGCCATGACAAAGATCTTTCAGCCCATTCTACCCCACGCTCTAGTCTACATTGATGACATCTTGCTTTTCTCAAAAGATGAGAAATCCCATCAGGATCTACTTTTGGAGTTTAACGATATCGTGGATAGATATGAGATCATGCTTTCAGAAAAGAATAGCTAGATATGACAATGTTCTATTGACTTTTTAGGCATGAGAATTGAAAATGAACGATACTGCTCTGGAAAATACATTGCTCAGGAACTTTTACATTTTCCTGATGAAAACTTCTCCAAGAAGCAACTTCAACAGTTTCTTGGGATAGTTAATTATCTCAAAGGGTTCTTGTCATATGTAATCATCCACACCGGTTAGCTGTCAAAGTTGCTAAAGAAAAATCCACCAGCATGGGGACCAACATACTTGTGAACTCTTCGTGAACAAGGTACTTTTGCGTTCCAATTTTTTATTATGTGTTGATCGATTTTTATTTGTGAATGAAAAATAGATAGATTGATTTTCATTCCTGAAAATGGCAACGTGGCGTTAGAAATTGTTTGCTATATGGGATGTATTCGGCTATTGCTGGTGAGCCAAATTAATTGAATTGATCTATAGTGTTTTGTTTTGTTCCATCGCTGAAGGAAATTGTTCTGTTTTGTTTCTAGATATTTGGACGAAATATGTGACTATGGACTTTGTTTTATCGCTGAAGGAAATTGATTTATTTTTTATGACTTTTGATGATAGGTTTTTGTTTTGTTAGGTGAAATGCTTGAAATTTTTCAGGGAAAAAAGATTTTTACATGTATGATTTTTAATTGATTTTATTTATATGATTTTTGTGATATTATTTTTTATAATTTCTCATGGGTGGTGGTATTAATTGACAAAAGCTTTAACAGAGTGATGTTTTGGCAGTATATATTTGGCTGAATCTGTTAATACAGCAATATGTAGTTCTCAGTTTTGTTCCATCGCTGAATCTGTTAAAGTGAAAAAACTGAAGACGTAATTCATGAGAGATATGCCCAAACTTGAATTAAACAAGTTTAGAGATATGTTCCAAACTTCAATTGGCTTTCGCTTTGACTATGGACTTTGTTTTACTTCTCCAATTGGAACTTATATAACAAGTAATTGCTCTGCTAAAGTTGATATGCCCAAACTTGGACAGTAACATGTCTATTTAAATAGTTAATTTTGTATAAATTGCATTTTGTTGATTGACAAATGTGAATTACCTTAGAACATTTTAGTTGGGAAACACTTGTTAAATTTATTAATCTATTTGGATTTTAGTAATTTGATGAGTAACTATAATATACATGTCTATGTGTTGTAGAAGTAATTTAAATGGAGGATTCAGAGCAAGGAAATAACAAAGGAAAAGGCAAAGAGAAAGAAAACTATGAATCTTGGACCATTGATGATACGAATGAGTTGTTGCACCATCAAATTGGCTTTTAAAATTATAATTTCTTTGTTATATTTTCATTAATTTATGATTTTGAATATTCATTTTTATTCATGGTTCTATTTCATATAATTCTATTTTCTATTATTGTTGATGCAAATGTCCACAGCTTGAACCAATTGACTTTCATTATTATTTATTATTATTATTATTTATAGTTCAATTCCATATAATATCTATTTAATAAAAAAGAAAAAAAATCTATATGTAGTCCTTTCAAATCTTACAAATTCTTATGATATAAATCTTTTAAAATCTTATAAGTAAAAAATCTCTATTAAAAATCTCATAAAATCTTATAAGTCATTACATTCTTTAAATGTCTTTTAAAATCTAACGGACTTATTTATTAATAAATAGTCTTTTAAAATCTCAATTGAATACACCCCCCAAGAACAGAAGCTGCGAGAATTGAAGGGAGGACGGCGTGAAGCAGCTTAGGCTGCTGCGCAAAAACAAATCAAAAAACGCAAGGGGCTGCGTGAGGAAATTGGAAAAGCTGCGTGAAGCAGCTTAGTGCTGTGGGCACTAAACCAAATCAGCCGCAAGAAACAGAAGCAGCGCTGAGTGGCTGCGTGAATCTCCAGGAGGCAGCTGCGCATAAAATAGCAAAAATATTCAGAGGCTGCGCAGAGAGTGCCGAGAAGAAAGAGAGCAGTGCCGAGAGTTCAGAGAAGAAATCAGAGTCCAGAAGCCGGGACGCAGAGTCGTGATGATTCAGAACAACAATTCTCTCCAATCCCATGCTATTTTTATTTCTTTTATGATGAACTGATCCTCTAAGCAAATTTAGGGATGAACTCTTGTGTTGGATTTTTATTATTTATGTTTTTGATTCCTACGAACCTTTTAATCGTTTAATAAAATTGATGTTTATTATTTTCTATCATCCTTCGATTTATTAATCCAGAAATTATATCTTGTCAAATCCCATATAGATCCAGTCATGATTCTTCTATGTGTGGCTTGCGAATTTAATTGTGACTGGTAAAAGTCGTTTTATGTGTTGGTCTTCTGCTGCAGTATTGCCTGAAGATATATTGTCGACGTTAGATAACTCGTAACGATGACTTTTGTGTGCTGTTAACATAGAGAAAATAATCATTAATTACCTTAGAATTTGAATATGTGTAGAATTGAATATCTTCCGGTTGTTGGTTTGGGATGTGAAACCCTCAACTGAGTAGTAATAGGAATTAATAACTGAATATAGGAGTTTGATGCAAGAGGGATTCCCGACGTTTTGCTGCTTTTCTCTGCCATTATCTTTTAATATCTTTTCATTATTTTATTTATCTTAAAATTTAATTACCAATTTTTATCGTTTTATTTCTTAAGTTACCGTTAACATTTTGTTTGAGTAAATTAGTTCCTATAACCATCTCTCTGAGGAATCGACACCCCAACTGTACTGCAATAACCGCGAGTCATATTTGGGCGTAATCAAAATTTGGCGCTGTTGCCGGGGAGACGGTTTACAAGCAAAAAGACCAGGTTTGCTTAGTTAACAACGAAGCGGTAACTTCGTTTCATTTATTTTTCAGTTATTTTAATTTTCTTAGTTTTTATCCTTGAATTTATTTTCCGCTTATTTTCTTTATAATCTTAGTAAAATTTTAATTTATTCTTTTATTTATGTTTCTAGTATCACTCGTGATTAATTGCATGCCTAGACATAGGGATAGATTTGGTAGATTCATTAGAACCGAGGAAGAGAATTCTGATTCAGAGAGTTTGTTTGACAATCTATTTGCTACACCTTCCACATCTAGTGCACACAACATGAGTGAATACGAGAGACCACCCAGGAGGACTCTTGAAGAGTACCTCCACCCAACTCGCACAGCTACACCCTCGTGCATCATGTTTCCTCCAAATGCACCACCCATAGATTTTAAACCTGGGATGATACAGTATCTCCCAACCTTCCATGGTTTGGAGAACGAGAACCCCTATGTGCACATTAGAGAATTTGAAGAGGTAGTAGCGACTTTCCATGACCGATTTGGAACCACTGACACAATCAGACTTAAGTTTTTCCCCTTTGCCCTTAAGGACAAAGCTAAGAGTTGGTTGTACTCTTTAAGACCTAGGTCAATAGGATCGTGGGGCGAGATGACCCAGGCATTCTTCAACAAATACTTCCCACACCATAAGACAGATGGCCTGAAACGAAAAATCTCCACCTTCTCCCAGAGAGACAGTGAGACCCTTTATCAAACGTGGGAGAGGTATAAAGAGTTGTTAGCTAGTTTCCCTCACCATGGATTTGAGAGTTGGCGTTTAGTCAGTTACTTCTATGATGGATTGACACCTAGGGAGCGCAAATTCGTTGAGACTATGTGTAATGGTGAGTTTATAAGGAAAGACCCCGATGAGGCATTTGAGTATTTAGATGACCTAGCTAAGAAATCTCATACTTGGATTGGACCCAATGCCTTAGATAACACTGATAGGACACCCACTTCTTCTAGCAGAAGCCTACAACACTTTAGGGAAGAGGATGACCTTAAGACACAAGTTGAGCTGTTAACTAGACAGATAAGAGCCTTAATAGCCAAAGACAGCAAGACAATGCATTCAGTAGCCCAGCTAGAATCCCAAGAGTGTCCCGTGTACGGTGAGATGAGAGGTACAAATGAGGAAAACTACAATACTTTAGGGATGTACCAGAAGCCTTATACACCATATCCAGATACCTATAATCCTAGTTGGCGGAACCATCCCAATGTTAGTTGGAGGCAGAAGTCCTATCAGCCTACCCAGACACCACAACCTTGGAGTTACAGTACCTCACAGTATCACACACCTGCCATTCCTAGGAATTCTTTAGAGGATACTATGCAAGCATTTATAGAAGCCCAGAAAGCAACTGTAGAGGCCCAGAAATCAATTGTGGAGGCCCAGGACAAAACCAATCAAAGGATCGAGTCATTGATAGCTCAGGTAGCTGAAGACCATAAGGAAATTAGGAGTCAAATCTCTAAATTGACTAATGACCTAGGAAAATTTTCATCTCAGACTCAACCAAATCCACAAGGGCAATCCATAGCACAGGCTGATCATGAAGTATCTAGTATAAGAGGTGTTGATGGCATAATCTCTAGGAGCGGTAAGGAGGTAGGCTTGCAGGAAACGTCCAACACCATGGATAACCCCAAGGATAGTAGTGCACATACCCCTCAGGAAGAACAAGTGCCACCCTTCCAAGTTAGATTACCTTTCCCACAAACACTTAGGCCCACAGCGAGAGTTCCAGATCTAAATGGTGAAAAACAATCACAGGGTGAGGGTAAGTGTCATTACTCATACATGCTAGAAGTAGTTCTACCGGAAATAGTGTCTCTACAATCTGAATCGAATCCCCCTGAACTGAAACTGGTCCCAAAGAACCAAAAAAGAGGAAAATGAGAGTTAATGCTCAATTAAAGATGATACATGTGAGATTAAAAAGAACATTGAGCGAATCTTTCCTTATGTGCAGTACCAAATTTCAGCCACCAGACCATGGAGGATTAGTGGATAAACTGTCACAGCTAGACAAGCATTCCCTCTTATGCCTTCATCAGTACGCTCGATGGAAACCACCATGACAACTTGAGTGCTTGCGTCTGGCTGAAGACGTTAAACTTAGCGCTAGCGGGGAGACAACCTTTGTTTCTACATTTTATTTTAATTTATTTATTTTATTTACTTTAGTTTTACTTTATTGTGTGCTAATTGCATGTTTTATTTTTATTGTTTGCATGAGTGTTTAATCAGGAGTTAGCATAACCTACACAGCCACACAACTAAAGTCTCGCCAGCAGGAATCTGATCAACTCCCCGCCTGGTAGTGTTGTTCCTTAATCCTTTTTCTTTATATTTATCTTACATTGAGGACAATGCAAGTTTTAAGTGTGGGGGTGTGTATGCATGCGCATGAAAACCTGTTTTAAATATATTTTATTTTAATATTTATTAAAAAAAAATTGAAAAAAAAAATTGAAAAAAAATTTGTTTTGTTTTTTGTTTTTAGTCCTTGATAGTTAAACATAGTTCCTATGATGATATTGTTTGTTTTAGGGTGAAATCTTAGAAACAATAAGTCATTTAATGTACTTTTATCTGATAATTTGAGTAGTTTATCTATGTTAGACTCGTAAGCACTTAATTAAAGGTTTTTAGCAGTGAAAACTTAAGTAGTTGGCAAGATGACTAGTTGAAGAAATTGCATGTCGATGAATGACCGTTTGCTTAGATGTTTATCCTGATTTGCTTGTTTTATGACGTATGGTATGATTGAAAATAAAAAGAAAAGTCTCTGAAGAAAGAAAATAAACCACCTATAACCGATAAGCGTGAAGCTACCCATGGGCGAGTATTAGGACCACCATGAGAAGAAATGCTACCTTAAAGGGTAGGTGTGTTGAAAAAAAAAATGGCAAATGAGAAAGAAAAGAAAAATTCAAAAGAAAAGCAAAACGAGACAAGAAAGAAAAAAAAGAGAAATCATACCATATTGAGCACATGAAAGCAATTACAGAACTTAATTGAGATATCTAGGTTGGTTTGACCAATCGATCCCGATTTTTAAACGAAATCATTGAGTTGACTTACCTAGGAATAAAGCTGTGAACGAACCTCAGCACACACACACTTTGAGTCTAGCATAGATGATTTATTCAAAGACTTAGATTTGAGTTGCATTGAGTACTTTGAAGGTTCTATGGTTTCATTACTATGCATTCTCTAAGGACAAAAATTATGTGAAACTATTGGGACTATTTAATTTTTATTTTTGCATGATTGTGTGTTTTGAATGACGTTTGTGGGTGTCGTCGCTGTAAGCCCTCACGAGACTATAACTCGTCCACTAGGGACACCTAGGGGTTTAAAGGCTTGTTGCATACGCTAAATGCAATCGTGATCCCTACGAAAGTGGCTTAGATAGTTTATTTATTTAATTTTCATTTTATTTTGCGCTTGAATTGCTAGGGACTAGCAATAAGCTGGTTGTGGGTTGTGATAAGTGCATGAAAATACACTTTGAAACATCACTTATTCGGATTTATTGTTAAGTATTTAGTAATATATTTTATATTTTATTATAAGATTTTTATTATTTTATTAATTTAGAAAATGTTTATTATTTATGTTAATTTAGTAATTTTTCTCCCTAATGTTTTAGGAATTGGAAATAAAGCAAAAGGAGAAAGTAATTTGAAGAAATACAAAGAAGAAAGGCACGTGGGCCCAATTGTTGTTCCAAATCTTTGATTAAAAAAAGAAAGATTGTTTCAGCCACCAATATTGACTAAAAGTTTGAATTGCAATTGGAAATTGACGTGGGCCCAAAGCAGTCAATAGGGTTTCATAACTGTATGGTTATTTAAAGAACAGAAGCTGCGAGAATTGAAGGGAGGACGGCGTGAAGCAGCTTCGGCTGCTGCGCAAAAACAAATCAAAAAACGCAGGGGGCTGCGTGAGGAAATTGGAAAAGCTGCGTGAAGCAGCTTAGTGCTGTGGGCACTAAACCAAATCAGCCGCAAGAAACAGAAGCAGCGCTGAGTGGCTGCGTGAATCTCCAGGAGGCAGCTGCGCATAAAACAGCAAAAATATTCAGAGGCTGCGCAGAGAGTGCCGAGAAGAAAGAGAGCAGTGCCGAGAGTTCAGAGAAGAAATCAGAGTCCAGAAGCCGGGACGCGGAGTCGTGATGATTCAGAACAACAATTCTCTCCAATCCCAGACTATTTTTATTTCTTTTATGATGAACTGATCCTCTAAGCAAAGTTAGGGATGAACTCTTGTGTTGGATTTTTATTATTTATGTTTTGATTCCTATGAACCTTTTAATCGTTTAATAAAATTGATGTTTATTATTTTCTATCATCCTTCGATTTATTAATCCAGAAATTATATCTTGTCAAATCTCATATAGATCCAGTCATGATTCTTCTATGTGTGGTTTGCGAATTTAATTGTGACTGGTAAAAGTCGTTTTATGTGTTGGTCTTCTGCTGCAGTATTGCCTGAAGATATATTGTCGACGTTAGATAACTTGTAACGATGACTTTTGTGTGCTGTTAACATAGAGAAAATAATCATTAATTACCTTAGAATTTGAATATGTGTAGAATTGAATATCTTCCGGTTGTTGGTTTGGGTTGTGAAACCCTCAACTGAGTAGTAATAGGAATTAATAACTGAATATAGGAGTTTGATGCAAGAGGGATTCCCGACGCTTTGCTGCTTTACTCTGCCATTATCTTTTAATATCTTTTCATTATTTTATTTATCTTAAAATTTAATTACCAATTTTTATCGTTTTATTTCTTAAGTTACCGTTAACGTTTTGTTTGAGTAAATTAGTTCCTGTAACCATCTCTCTGAGGAATCGACACTCCAACTGTACTGCAATAACCGCGAGTCATATTTGGGCGTAATCACCAAGCCATAATTTAGTCAAGCCCAATAAATAAATTAAAATATTAAAATTAAATGTTTCATATAATCGGGTCAAATGTATATAGCTTGGACCCACTTCCAATAAGTCCATTTGAAAAGATTCCGCTTTATTTGTGTTGCATGGTTCGACCAATATTTTCAGGACTAGACATTGCATTTCTTCATTGATCTTCTTAGCCCTTTGCCTCATGATTGTCCCTTCTGGAACATGAAATAGATCAATCTTCTGGGGCAGTTCTTGATTCACATCATTCCCTCCCTAATTGAAAGGATTTGTCCTCGAATCAGAATCTGCATCAAAGAAAGATAAATCAGCAATATTGAAAGTAGCATAAACATTACACTCACCAAGAATATCCAATTTGTGACCATTATCGTTGATGCGCTCCAAGACTTGAAATGATTCATTTCTCATTGGTTGCAACTTAGATCTCTTATTTGCGGGAAACCTCTCTTTACGCATATGTACCCAAACCCAATAATCAGGTTCGAATACAATTTATTTTTTACCTTTGTTGGCATGAGACGCAAACAGCTCTTTTCTTTTCTCAATATTTTGTTTTGATTTCTCATGAATAGATTTTACCAATTATGTTTTTGTCTTACCATCCAAACCCAATCTCTCATCAACAAGTAAAGGTAGCAAATCCATTATTGACAGTGGGTTAAAATTATAAATAATTTCAAATAGAGGACAATTAGTAGAATAATGCACACTACGATTATAAGCAAATTCAATAAACGATAAAAAATCTTCCCAAGATTTTAAATTTTTAGTGATAATAATATGCAAAAGTTGTGTTAAAGTCATGTTTACTACTTCATTTTGTCCATCAGTCTGAGGGTGACAATTAGTAGAATACAAAAGTTTCATACAGAACTTACCCCATAAAACTTTCCAAAAGTGGATAAGGAATTTAACATATATATCAGAAATCATGAAGGTTATCAATTTTCAATCTTCAATTTCTTCAATCTTCTCTTCTTAATCCTTATTTGATCTTCTTTTTCTTAGTTGTTCTTGAATGGTTGTTGTGTTTAAAGAATATTTTGGCCCTTAAAGAGGCTTATTTTCCTCCCCAAAAACCTCCCTTAAGTAACCGTAGACGTTCTTCTTTTACAAATATCATAAAAACCAAATTTCCAATTCAATTTGGGAGTTTTCTATATCAATGTCGCTCTCTGACCTCCATTGGCGCGACAATGAAAGTCAATTGGCGCGTCAATGCATCACTTACATGTTCAAGATCGATTTTGACCATGATTGAATCGGATTCAGTATTCGACGTAAACAACAAAGCTGTAGATAATTGAGTATTCTTTCCAAAGCAACTTGAATCCCTCATTTGGACATCATATGAAATAATTATTGGCAAAATATTGAAGGCTGCAAATCAGGAAGTCATTGATGCAAATCGGGAATTTCAGATTTTTCACTTCATTTTACTCAATTCTTCATATAATGCATCCTAAATAATAAAATAATAAATATTAGTGTATTTAACACATTCAAAAATATAATTTAGTGACAAATTAATGATAAATACACTTGATGTTAGCAAAAATAAATTGAAGATGTATTTTTCTCTCTTCTGAATTGAATATTTTTATAGATGGATATAGTAGTAAATAATAATAAATAGTTTAAACAGTTAAAAATGATATTTTTTTAATATTTAAAAAGGTGTACAAAGTAAAAAATGTTCAAAATAATAGTGTCTAAGAGCAACTTAAAAAAACTCTTCGAATATTATTCAGTTATTAAATAAAAGAGTTACATAATCAAATTTGGTCTCAAAAAATACACTAACTGAGATTTTTCAATTTAGATTCTACTTCTTACTATTCAATTTTGAAGAGTGTATTTTTTCTCATAAAATATTATTATATAATATTTTATCTCTATTCACTTTATTATAATTGTGGTGCACTAGTTAGAGCTATTAATGACTATTTATATATTAAAATAATAAAATTAAAGTGTGCATATTCAATTTAATTAAAATAAAATAAATCTATTTATATTATGTCTCTCCTACTAATATTATATAATTTTTATATCACATCATCATTATTACTATTTATATTATGTCTCTCCTACTGATATTATATAATTTTTATATCACATCATCATTATTATTTATAATTATTTTTGTAATATTTTGGGGTTAGAGCGGAAGCATCCATGTAACTGGAATTTAAAATTTTCTTCCAAAACCACTTTATGGGTCATGGTTATATCGTTGTCGATATTAAATTAATCTATATTAATTTCAATATGCATGCATCAAATTTTATTTATTAACATAAATAATATTTACTAATAGTAAAACATACATTGATGGGTTTGTTATTTTTCTTAAGTCTTTTTGAATATCCTCCTTGAATTTTTCCCTTACAGTAGTACACCAAGCGTTGCACCTCTAGTTGTCTCACTAGCACTCATCTACGAACAAATTGCTCTCACTTTTGAGAACAAGGAGAAACTATTTTTCTTTCTTGGATGTTGAAGTCTCAACGTGAATCTTCAATTGCGCATATATATATATATATATATATATATATGATTTGTTTTAATTGTATCCCAATACAATAAGAACAATCCAAAATCTCTACAAATCAAATTTGGTCTCTTAGAGATTCTTTCCAAAAATAAATTAGGATACTTAATCAAATTAGAAATCCTAATTAAATAAAAACTTCTCTATTTAATCTTAATTAGGACTTTAATTAATTTGGGTGTTAGCCCATTAGATTAAAACCCAATAGATTAAATATTATTTTGACCCAATAATTAATTAACTATTAATTAATTAATTTATCTTACTTAATTTTAATTAACAATTAATTTAATTTAATTTTATATTTCGAATTTATTAATCAAATTAATATTTGTGAAATATCTTGAATATCCTAATCCATTCAGGAAATCTTATTTTGCCAAAATAATCATTTATTAATTTTTAATAAACATCTTCGAATTTGTAATATATATGATAACTATATTGTGCGACCGTCATAGGTTCATTATCGAGTAGCAGTGAAATAATATTAACTCTTTAATATTTCATCTCGATGATATTCCACAGACAATGGGTAATCTCCTAGCAGCAAGCCATGTGTTAGGGTTGGTGCTCGGAGTGCCAATCTGGATCGTATTTATGTCTGATTCATGAATACAGACAATTCTTTTTTCCATAATATTACTTATTTAATGGTAGCACCTCTTGTCTTTTATATACATATTCGATCTAGTTACAATTAGATATCTAATTATGATTAGATTGAAACTAAATCTGATTTAGTGAGACGTGTATATTAGTCAAAGACCCTAGGATTTACAATGTAGTGCGCAGTTACAACGTAGTTTGTAATTGACATTGAGAAGCGTCACTATAAGTTATATATCCTTAAATAAAGTTTCTGGTCAAGATTTACTAACACGGGTCGGTTAGTAAAATCCGTTGAGACCAATACATGTCGTATATCGTGACTTGGTCCGATGGTTTATCCCAATGAACCATGAGTCTCGGGAGACTCGTATAGACATGTAGGTTTTTATTTGATAAACACTGAACGACTCACTGAAGATTTCCTAATAGATGGTACATCAACGTCAATAGGAATCTTCTCGAGTTGAGCGAGCATATTGATCATTCAACTTGAGATACCACAGTGGATATATGAGTTATCCTCCACACTTTGATGGCAGTCACGTCACCGATCTATTTAGATCAGACCTCCGCCTGTTCGTTGGGTGTGGACTGATGCTCATGATATCAAGTGCGTACCAAGATAGAATCTGCCAGTCTTGTGTACAAGGCATAGGTATCCTACACGTGTTTGCGATCTAGTGAATCCATGGCCGTGGTATAACTTCGGAAGCAAGTTCCAAGTGTTATTTAGAGATCGTAAATTTGAAAGTCGACTATATTATACCATAAGAATTTGACGTTCTTATCTATATCCCAGGTATAATATGGATAGCCTGTGATGGAGGGATTATACGTATGCAATGACCTCGACTTGCATAGTTTAACGAGATTATCTATGGTCGTCATAATTCATGAGTGGGTAGATTATGGATACGAAATTGGATTATGTGACGGATAAACCTAAACTTAAAGAGTCCCACAATATGAAGTGTACTCGTTGAGCACTTGGGCAACACGTTATGAATAGTACATATTATTCATAATACTTCACCAGATTAAATGAGTTAATTCGAATCGTTTAAATGGTTAAACGAAAATACATGCATTAGGGGCATTTCGGTCAATTGATAATTAATGTGTATTTGTATTTGATACAAAATTTGATTTGATACATATTAATTAATTGTCAAATGAGACTTTGACACATGCTATTAATATATATGTATTTGCTATTTAATGTAAATAAAAATACATATATTATAATAATTAAATTAATTATTTATTTAGATATTTAAATGTTAAATATTTGAATAATTAAATGATATTATATTTCATAATTGTTATGAAAAATATTTAATTATTATTAGTAACAAGTGGCATATTCAAAATGACCATCACCCCTAAATTTCGGCCATGTGCATATTTAAAGGGAAAAATTATTTTCTCTTTCATTAAGCTTGTCTTGGTCAAGTTTCCACCATTTTTAGAGAGCTTCCAAAATTATTTTTGAGAAAAAATGAATAAGTCAAGAAGAAAGCTTAAGGAAATTTGAAGATTTTGAGGTAATATTTAATATTCTTAAGCTTAGAAATTTTGTTTCTTTTTCTTGAATATCTAGAATTATTCTAGGGTTTACTTTCTATCTTAGATTTTGGGGCTTTTTGATTTGGAGGATGGATTTGAAGGCTAGATGCATGTGTGAAGTTAGATTGGATAATACTAGTGTAATATTAGTTCAATTTTGTCATTTGATGACTTGTTACCATTCTATAGTGTTATGACCACTCTTGTAATGCCTAGAATTATTCTTGGGTGCTTCATTGGTGGTGGCTTGGATTGGTGTTGGTATTAATATGATTAATATTGAAAAAGTTGGATTAAAGCATGAAAAATTGATTATTTTTGTTACAAAATCAGATCTGGAAAAAATGGGCTTATTGTGATGAAAATAATGTCATATAATTGTATTGGATGTGTTTTGGGTGTTGGAACAATTGCCGGAAATTGTTTCGGAGTTGAAGTACGCGAAAACGGCGAAAAACGACGTTACTGGGTGACTTTTGAGCCAACCGGGTGACGGTTGCCCAAACAGTGAATTAGTCACTGTTCGGGCAGCCCATGAACTTCACTAGCACTGTTGGGGCTGACCTGGGCAGCCCTCATGTATATTGGGTGACCGGTTCGGTCAAAAACACGTTTTATGCCATTTTACGAAAAAAAAAACATTTTCGTAAAAGTTCCGCGATGTTTATTAACTATTTATGTCGTTATTTGATATCGAATAAATATGTTTAGGTGAAATATGAATGAATTATTCATATTGGATATTGAATAATTTATTCGGTAATTTAAAAGTTTTAAACTTACGATTTCACCCGAACCGCAAGCTTTCGTTGCGCCCGCGTCAAAATCCCAACAAAAATGGTATCAGAGCAGGTCTGATCCTTCATCCATTACATTTGTCATGCTTGATATATGATATATAATCCAATTTTAATGTTTGCACATGCATGTAATTTAGATATCTCTTGATTTTTCGGTTCTACGCTAACGGGAAACATAACAGAAATTTAATGGTTAAGTTAAGTTATGTTTTCTAAGGTAGAATTGAATTGTTTAGAAGTTGATCTAAATTAAATTCTGCATTTGATGTAGAGCAAAACTTTCTTGAGGAATATCCCCGCTTAAATAAGGCAGTAAAATGACATGTATTGGATACATGTTTCTTGGTCCGTCTTGTCAATACGATTTATCGGTATCTTTCTATGGCTGCATCCGAGAAAGTGCTAATTATAAAGCAGTGAGGGTGTAGTTGATAGAATTTTATCCATGCCAGATGTATATTTGATACTAGATAAATTCAAGTGAAAGTGGAAATCATGAACGTGTCAAAGTTGTCAGGACTACATCGGTAGCTTGAGTTTGTCATTGGCAAGTGAAGCCTTGATACGCCTGTAGACACTTGCATTTTTTGCATGAAAGCCTAATGATGAGCCTCGTATGGAGGCACTACCCGATAAGTTGCGGAACTCGCGGGAAACGGACATCGGAAGGGAAAAATTAAAAAAATAAATACATCAACAAATTTAACTCGTTAATTGGCATCGTAATCGCCCGATTAATCTCTGTTTTAAAATATTAAGCCTCGGCCCAAAACCCCCTTACCCATCCAAAGCCCATTTCGCCCAAGCTCAATCCAAAAATAATTAAAACATTTAAAACACATGTAACAAATTAAATTAAATCAAATTAAATTAAATTAAATTAAATCAAATCCAATTAAATTAAATCAAATCAAATCCAATTAAAATCAAAATAATCTCCTTCCTAATTAAATCAAATCTTCTTCCTAATTTAATTAAATCACTCACTAAATTAAAGAAATTCCCCCACCAAAAATATAAATATTCTTTCCTTAAATAAATTAATTAAATACACACTTAATCACTTGATTTGTTTCCCTTTTAAAATTCATGCACAACCCTAACCCTAGGATACCATTATAAAAAGAAACCAAAATCCAAACTCTTTTCCATTAGCTCTCACTCACGGCAAACACCAAAACAAAACTAAAACCCTAATCATTCCTCCCTCTTCACGCATCTTCTCTCTCTCTCAAACAAACCAAACCCTAGGATCCTCTCAGCTCTCTTCTCTCGGCAACAAAACAAACATAAAGCACTTTCATCAGACCAACTGAACACATTGACACACGGCTACCTCCTCTCCACTAACACACACTCAGCCCACAAACTGACCACACTTTAACACTCATAAACCTAGCTACACTCGTCTCTCTCTCGCTCATTCATCACCAACAGCCACCTCACGCAATGCACAAAACGCACACAAGGCAGCCACTCTTCACTCGGCAGTAGCACCCTTCAAACACACAGCCCCTTCACGTGAAACAAACCTTTCTGGACCGAATGAACACATAGCTCTTAAGCCACAAACTGACTATCACCAAGTCATATTAAGCTATCCTTCAACCAGCACTCTACCGAGCAACCAACAACCAAAACATACCACCTGACACACGACAACAAGGAAACACACAGGCCACGACACCATGACCAAATAAACAAGGCACAAATTACCGAAACAACTGCCCAATAAATCACAGTAAAATAGTGACCAAAACCGAGCAACAAACTGCCTCCATAACAGTCCAAAACAGTCCCCGAAACAACCCCAAAACAACAGCAAAACAACCCCAAAACAGCAAAGAAAACAGAGAAATAACGGCAGTGAAAACAGCGGAACAGCAAAGGAAAATCTTGAACCAGAAAACCAGAAAAATAACGGAGCATTAACCCTTCCGGCGACGTCCCAACGCACTCCCGGGAAGCGACTTAAAATGTAAGACCTAAGGGCACCATTTGTTATATTTTATTTTGTTATCCCGAACACGACATGCTTAGTTGGACGTGGAATACGTCCAACCGGGCATGTGAAGCCCTATATTAAAAACGGCCAAACCATTGGTCACATCTCTCTACTATTCCGCATTTATTTTCCTTTAATATTTCGCACTTAGCTTACTATTTATCGTTTCTGTTATTTATTGTTGTTTCATCACATGCATTATCATATTCCATGCATACATTGAGTTGATGATTGCGTGTTATCTCTTGAGGTATATCGGATGGAAACCCAGACGTAAATTCCGTAGCCAAATCCGAATGGACGGTAGTGCGGTCTGTACTTGGGATACAACTCCACGTACCGCTTGAGAGACTTTCAAGCACATGTTTCATTTTGTGATTTAAATATATGTTTATCATCCCGCTATTTTTCTTTTTATGCATTCTAGTGCGCATGGGCTAACTAGGGTGGATTAAAGGTCCTCTATTCGAGAGAAATGCCTAAATGCTACCTTTACCACGATATTTTGCCGCGCCGGACGAGGTACACTCGATTGAATGTGAAATGTGTTCAATCGGGCATACAAGGTCCCATATTATTTATTTATTTATTCATGCATTGATAATTTAATGCGCATGGGCTAACTATGGTGGATTAAAGGTCCTCTATTCGAGGGAAATGCCTAAAGGCTACCTTTACCACGATGTTCTGCCGCGCCGGACGAAGTGCACTCGATTGAATGTGAAATGTGTTCAATCGGGCATACATGGTCCCATATTATTTATTTGTTTATTCATGCATTGATAATTTAATGCGCATGGGATAACTAGTGTGGATTAAAGGTCCTCTATTCGAGGGAAATGCCTAAAGGCTACCTTTACCATGATGTTTTGCCGCGCCGGACGAAGTGCACTCAATTAAATGTTAAATGTGTTCAATCAGGCATACGAGGTCCTATATTATGTATTTGTTCATTCATGCATGTGTTTGCGTCGTTTCGGATACCATTTTGGTAATCTCGTTCAAACGCGTTTCCGAACGCTACACGAACGCATACATTCTATTTACCGTTCGAACGCGTCTATGGACGCTACACGAACGTGCATATTCTGTCTCACTTTTGTTCGAACGTATTTCCCAATGCTACACGAACGCATGTATTCTGTTTACCGTTCGAACGCGTTTTCAAACGCTACACGAACGTCCACACAGTGAACAGATTTCTTTTCGTCCCATTTCATGCAGGTTTGCTTCTTTGATCATTTCTTTTGCACTACATGATTAATCATATCATTTCATTATTTACGCTTAGACAATTATCATCTATTTATATTTCCACATTTATCTATTTAATGTGTTCATGAGATTGTGTGCTTGCCTTTATTTCACTTACTTTTATGCATGCAAACTTAGATATAGGTTGATGCGAACTTAGATATAGGTCGTATGCAAACTTAGATGTAGGTTATTTTTGCGTATGTATGTTGCGTAGACTTGGTTATATTATCGCTTAAATCCGTTCATTACAAGAGGCATAAGTAAGAGACCATTCTGAACCCAACAGTTTGAGGTCTTCCCTTGCGAGGGGTGAGTGCGGCCTTAAATCATTTCCCAGTTCACACTGGGTGGCGACTCAATTTTATTTCTCCGGTTTAGTCCCCCGTGGGCTATTCCGTACTCCCCGACCGGGCCGCGAGCCCGGGACAGCGTCGCCCACTTCTGTGTCCTACAACGCCTCCTTGTGAACGTGCCAAAGCTGTCATAACGAGAAATGGTCAGAACCAAAATACGGAGTCACAGTGAGCGTGATTGACAATGAATTGTCTACCTAATGAATATACGTAGGCGAGATCGTGCCAAAGCTGTGAGTCGAAATATATTCATGGGGTCCACCTCTCACTATGAAATTTGATTTAATTATTGAATTCCCATTTTTCGTTGGGGATTACGGTATTACGTAAAGTAGTGGGAGACACTATTGGGTTAAAAATCTATAACTAAAGCAGTGTGTAATTTTATGCAAATTGCTGCTTTTGTTTTCCTTTATTCTATATTGTTAATAGAATTATATTGTTAATAGAATTATATTTCTAATCCACTGCATGCATATTATTTGAATATGTTTTCTGACTTTACTTATGGTTGTGTATTTCTAGAATAGGTTCTAGAATGTTAGTAGACTTGGATATTGTTAGATTAGTCAAAATCATCGGGAACTGTTGTTCCGATTTTCTTGAAAATCAAGATGATTAGTGACTTAAAGTATTATCACACAAGTCATCATATGATCTCATGTCAGATGATATGACGACACTAATGTATTATTACTAAGATTAATGACCTTAGATAATATTACCATGTGATCTTACGTTTTTGTGGTCGTATTCGATATTTTATTCTACTAATGAAACATATATTATTTGTGTCCTTATGATACGAGATTCATCATCCATTCTATTAACATCACTTATCAATCTAGGCGACACACACAATAATATTGGTCAAGTGATATGTTATTGTCATGTATAATAATCACATTTTACCAATAATTTAATTTAAGACATATATAAATATCGTTGAGTCTCATAATCACAAACGTTTTTTAGATTAACGATATTTATCTGACATAATGTCTCGGGACATATACATAAAATATGAATATAACAATGTGTAGATAACAAATGTCTTTTATTAATAATTAATAAATTGTATTACAAACATCATGCCTTAAACCATAACATCCATAACTGGTTTTAGGACATACACTCTAATAATTTTTATATCTAAATCATATAATAAAAGTAAACCCTTTCAATTTGATTAAAATAATATAATCTTATTTTCTTTGAAGAATTTTTTAGAAGATAACTTATTTTTTTCACCCTTTAATTTGCCAAATATATAATCAAATAAGTATTTGAAGAGTGGAATTAGATGAGTCTTTTGGAATTACTCTAAAATATTTTTTAAAGTATAAATAATCCTAGATGAACAAAACTGATTTCAATTTTAATTTCGATTCTTAAAAAAATTGGCTCCTAACAAATTGAATTAGAAACCTATCCAATTAAATAAGACAGCACCAAAATTCCAGCAAATAGTTACCCTCTAAAACTTCACTTTCCATACTCACATCTCCTCCCTTGTCTTGATAATAAATTATGATCAAATCAAATTAAAGATACAAAGAAATAATAAACGATGTTATTATTTTGATGATGAATCAAATTTCCTCAAATTGCATAGACAAGAACAACACAACACACATCACAAGGTACAACAAAATGAAGAAAGAGACGAAACATAGATAGAAATTACACATCCTTGACAACAATTCGCCATTAATGAACTTTCTCTAAACAGCAGTAGAGCCAACTAAACCCTCTAAACAGCAATTTTAAAACCAAAAGAACATCAATGATAATCTCATTCAATATTATTTTTTCTATTCCATAAATTCCGCTTCATAATCCGATTTCGATTCCAAACATTAAAAACCGAAATTTATCCGGAAATAATCAATCCTCGAATAAACTCGGGACCATTACTCGCCTCTTATAACCGTAATTGAACCATCAGAAAGACACGTGACATCATAAAATATGGACACCTACGCCTATAATCTTTAAACATAATTACACACCTAACCGAGATTTTTATCTATGAAAAAACACCATATAGCACCATCGAATAAACATAATTATACAATACACCAAAATATAATATAACATCATATAATTATGTATTAAAAAAAATTATGTGAATAGCTTTTAATGTTTTAAATAAATAATATTGACTATTGAGACACATGATACTGCTGATGTTTTTTTAGCCCGGGGAAAGGCTATTAACAGCCATGGGTAAAAAATGATCAAATCCAACAAGAAAATGGTAAATTGAAACGATTTCCCTGATGCATTGTAATTATATATTCAGTAATTATTAACCATATAATTAAAATTTTGTTGTAAACGTAAGTATCTCTTTACTTTAATAATCTTTGTATTTTGCATTGACTCTTTGTATTTGTATCTTATCACATATTGCTTGGGATTGGCTAATCATATATTATCATCACTATTGGATCTAGGGGTATTCATAGGATCGGGTCAACTCATGTCCCGACCTGACCCGACGCAACCCAACCCGATCCGATCGAGTTTGCAAAAAATAAAAATGATTTTCGGTCAGACCCGACCCGACCCGAAAAATTGAATCGGGTCATGGGTTCAATTAAAAAAATGGGGTTTGACCTGACCCAATCCGATTTTGAAGATTTTTCCATTGTTCTCTTTAGTTAATTTGTCAAAATCATCTTAATTTTAACCCAACGATGTATTACAACGTCAGACCCGACCCAACCCTAGCCAAAATCCCCACGTATGGCTCGAACCTACCATATCCAAACTCCCCACATCTGACCCGACCCGACCTGCAGAAATCCGACATGACCCGCAACGACCCGACCCACGCGGGTTGCTCTTCCAATCTTCGAGTTTCGGGTCTTCCTATCTACATGACCGACCCGTCGGGTCTAATAAAATTTTTAAAAAACCGACCCGACCTGTGACCACCCCTAATTGGATCTACTTCTTATTATCATCACTATTGAAGTCTTTGGATTGGTTTCAATGATCATGGCAATCCAAATAAGGCATGAAGCCTTAAAAACCAAAGCCAAATCATCATGTATTACATACGCCTTCTTCAAATTAATTATCCATCTTTGACTTTGATGGCTTAACGTGCGGCCATTAGTGTGATGGGTAATTGAATTTGATTTTAATGGCTTTTATCCATCCATTATATAAATAATGATAGATGTGCATCTTGATTGACACCAATTATTATCATATATGCCACATGGCTTCCATGTAATTCTTACCCAAGTTCTGATGATGATTCGGTGTGGTTGCTTTAATTGAGGTTTTTATGTGAGTGAAAATAATAAAAATAAATAAATAAATGAGGTGTAAAATCTTGATGTGAATCATCATATATAAGGCTGCTTCATTTTTAAAATTAGAATCCGCAATTCTATTCAGAACCTTATGAAATTTTGAATTTCAATTTTTTAAAATTAGAATCCGCAGTTCTATTCAGAATCTGAAGTTCTGAATTTCAATTTTTTAAAATTAGAACTTGTAGTTTTAATACAAAACCTGAAATTCTGAATTTCAATCTTACAATTAGAACACATAGTTCTAATTTATTATGTTATGCTTTTATTAGTTTAATACCTTAATTATTCTTATCAATATGCTTTGTGATTGTCATTAAGTTGGATCATCCACATCATAAAAGAAATACTATGTTTTTATTTCTGATTTACTTTTTTTTCTATGATTATGATAAGATATGAAGTAAATTAGAATTTGAAGTTCTAAATTCATTAATAATCTTTAGATTAGAACTTCAAGTTCTAAATTTAAAAAACAATTATAGAACTCGAAATTCTAAATTTACGTTACAATTAAAGAACTGAAGTTCTAACATCATTAATTAAATTTTAGATTAAAACATGAACTTTTAAATTTACCATAGAATCTGAAGGTCTAAATCTATAATACCATATTTTTTGAACTTGAAGTTCTAAATATTAACATTATCAATCAGAAACTGAAATTCTAAAATGTAACTTTTTTAAGACCTGATATTCTAAATAATATTATAATATCAGAATCTGAAGTCCTAAATTAAGGGTGGCAATAGGTCGGGCCGGACTCAGGCTTTATCCGGCCCTTTTTAAAAAAAAAATTAAAAAAATTAAAAACATAGAAATACAAAATACATTCACATTATATGCAAAGACAATTCACAAATACATCAAAAGTTTCATTGATAAATTAATAATCCAAATGCTACAAACAAATGCAAATGCTACAAATATATTAAAGTATATATATGTTTTTTTTAACTCGGGCTTAATATGCTAAGCTCGGCTCAGGCCCGAGCCCAAGCTGGGCTTCTAAATCTAGGGTCCGGATTTTTCTGTCATCTCTATCCTAAATCAATGAAATCAATGAATGATTTTTTAAGAGAACCTGAAGTTCTAAATATAAGTGTAATTTTTGGTTCATTGATGAGTGGTATTTATATCACTATTTCTCACTCAATTAACTTAATATTTTGTATAGTTTCGCGAGTTTTGTGAACGTTTTGATGTATTTTGTGTTATTTTGCAGATAAATAAAGTTTGGAAAGCATTGGAGGCAATTTGGGGCAAAAACGGAAAAAAATGCGTCAACTGGAATATTTTGGTCTTAAGCGCGTCGCGACGCCAACCCTTCCGCGTCGCGACGTCTAAAATGCGCCGAACAGTGCTAACGTGCGCCGGTCCACAAATCAGAGAAAAGTTTGACTTTGCTAAAATGCGCCGTGCCACGTGTCACCATCACAGCCGATATGCTAACATGCGCCGTGCCACGTGTCAGCATCCTACGGTGCCGACAGTCACCATCGCCACGTGTGCCATGTGTCACTCCAGGTCATCTCCATGTCATCAGCCACATCAGCAAGTCAACAAGTCAACATTGCCACCTCACCGCCACGTCATCATCAGCCAATCAGAAGCTGACACGTGTCGCAATTCTACGGTGCCGACAATCTCTTTCCCACATGTCGCCACGTCACCGCCACCTCACCGCCACGTCAGCGGCACGTCAGCATCAATTATTGAATATCCTATCCATATCTGACACGTGGTGGATAAGAATCTCGGCGACCAATCAGAAGCCGCCACGTGTCACAATAATTGAGTTCCAACCACTCCGCCACGTGTCACCTTATCAGCTTATCCAGAATCTTCAAACCAGCGAACCAGAGCGTGCCACGTCGACAAACCTGGCGTAGCGACGCTGAGGTCTTTGGCGTCGCGACACTGGAAGCCTACCGAGGCCTATAAATTGAGCTCGAGATTTCAGAATTCAGTGCACCACTCTCTCTCTTCTATTCTATCTAAAGAAAGAGTTTCTCTCTCTAGATTCTTTAGTTTTTTTAGTTTTTTTTAGTTTTTTAGTTTTTTAATTTTTAGTTTTGTAAATAAATTTAATTACGTTTTGTATTAATAGTAATTTAATTTTTACTTTTTACAGTTTTTACTATTTACCATGATGAGATAACTTCTCCAGCTAGGGTGAAAGGTAATTCTTTTACTGTTACTATTTAGATTAATCTCCCTTAAAAATAATATATTCACTATTTAAAATATTGACTTAAAAAGGATACCACCAGATTGGTCGGTTGGTAATTCATTTTAATCTGATTTAAACCTGACTAATAAAGGATACCGCCAGATTGGTCGGTTGGTAATTTAATTTTGGTTCCGCCTTTATGGATGGTTGGACTTAATTTGACGTAATCAGGCTACCGCCTTTATGGCTGGTTGGAAAAAAAATCACAAGTTTATATATTATTTTATGGGAGATATCTAAATTAGTAGTAG
Source organism: Zanthoxylum bungeanum (assembly GCA_019454045.1). NCBI lineage: Eukaryota > Viridiplantae > Streptophyta > Magnoliopsida > Sapindales > Rutaceae > Zanthoxylum > Zanthoxylum bungeanum. The sequence continues at coordinate 75,059 of SKCR01017617.1, forward strand.
TAAAAGTAATTCATTTTACCTTAGCATTTTATTTTATTTTACTTTTCAGTTTTACTTTATGTCTTTTACTCTTAAGTTGTTATTAGCCCTAGTTATGTGTTGTAACTAAATTAGTTATCTGGGGTTGTGATGAAATCCAATATCACCGTTTTATAAGGGTTAGATTAAAGCTTGGGTAATATAAAGATTTATTTATTGAGTCTTAAACTTAATGCTTTTTAATTAACTGGCCATTAATAAAATTGATCTGGTAAATCTAAAATGAACTAGACATAGGGATTTTAGGTTTCAGCCTTAGACTCAATAGCCCACGATCTTCCTTGAGGATAGATAACCCTTTAATAGATTTCCTTACAGGATAGGAATATACCTGTCGGGCGGGGGTAGCCATAATTGGAACTTAAACTTAATGAATCCAGATAATTTGGTTGACATAGACATATGGTTCAATTGGGTTAAACTGGGTATTTGTGTCTGACCATCGACAGAGGCTTACACATAATTTAGTGTTCCAGGTTAATAAATCAATATATTACCCAACTTTAAGATAACCAATTCATCTGGTAAATCTAAAATGAACTAGACATAGGGATTTTAGGTTTCAGCCTTAGACTCAATAGCCCACGATCTTCCTTGAGGATAGATAACCCTTTAATAGATTTCCTTACAGGATAGGAATATACCTGTCGGGCGGGGGTAGCCATAATTGGAACTTAAACTTAATGAATCCAGATAATTTGGTTGACATAGACATATGGTTCAATTGGTTAAACTGGGTATTTGTGTCTGACCATCGACAGAGGCTTACACATAATTTAGTGTTCCAGGTTAATAAATCAATATATTACCCAACTTTAAGATAACCAATTCATCTTTAAAATGATATTAGAATGATTCACAACCCTAGATCTTTGTGTCTTTTGTTATTTTCCTTAGTATTTTCTTTTGTCTTTTTATTTATTTATTTATTTTGTAAAACCACTTTCAACCAATCAAACAATCATTATCTTCACCCTCAATTAGATATTTGTAAATAAATAGATTCAATAATTAATAACAACAGTAGGAATTAAGTCCTCGTGGGATCGATATTTTTATACTACTTGAACGATACGTGCGCTTGCGTTATACGTGTGTGTTTACGCCGGTCATTCATACGTATTTATGCGATGTCTTTAATTTTCCTATTATATTTTATTTCTATTGTATCATTATTCTTTTGAATTATATTATATTATATATATTATTGTTGCTATAAGTTTGCAATAATAAAGAGCTAATCAGACCTAAAATTCAAATTAGCCTCTATTGTTAGAATCTACAGTTTTGAACTACGATTTATATATAAAATATGATGTTCTTATAGAACATGAAAACAAGTTTCTTAACATTCTCAGTAGTGAATGTTAATTCCCACCAAGTATAGATATGATAGAAAAACTATATTGTAGTAAATGAATAAGGTTCTAGTATATGAAATCTTAACATAACTGTGAATAAGATTTAAAATTTCGTATTACTATCTTCATATATCTTTATTTACTTTAAAATTATTTATTTCCATTTATTGTATGCTCACACCTATTCTAAGTTTATTAAGATTTGAATTATCACCGAAAGTGATATGTTTATGATAAAATGTTAGATCTTTCAAATATCCTGAATATATTTAGTGTTTCAAAATATCATGAGTGTATTATTTTGGTTGATATAAAACTACAATGATTAAGTACCTGATATGCACTAAATTTGTTTCTTATTTGTAAATCTCATTAATAAATATTTATAAGATATTTAGAAATCATATAGACTTATAAAATAAATTGTCTGCTCTAAAATAATAGAGGGATTTATCCATAGTTGATAGTGTTAATATACACTATTTTGAGATGAGAAATTTTTCTCGAATTTAATATTAATTGAAGGCTTTGAATAGCTATAATTTTATTATCAAATGGAACTAAAATGCTTTATATCCAACCATATCCAATAGAAATATGTTGAATTTCAAATATATTTGTCGAAATGATTATCATATCAAGGCTCAAGTATACAATTACTATTGACAATTACAAACATATTAGAACATGAAATTCTTAGTTGTAACTCTTAGAACCAAAAATTTTACATCTATCATTTTCATATATGAACCTGAAGTTCATAAAATTAATCGTATAAATTAGAATTAGGAGTTTTACGATAATTTTTAAATCTAAACCTGAAGTTTTGAATTATAAATTTTAAAAGAGAATTCGAAGTTTTAGGGAACTAAATAGAACTTGAAGTTCTAAGTTACAACTTTAAACATTTAGAACCTAAAGTTCTAAGCTTACAGTATCATATATATGAACTTAAAGTTCTATATAAGATTGAAATTCGAATCTTGGCTATGGGCTAGGAATGTATCATTAAGGAAAATAAATATCCCCGAATGATGAATATTTTCCTCTGCCGTATTTTACAAAAGAGTTTGCAGCTCTGACTACTATAATAAGACATAGATGGTCCACTATTATTGAGTGTAGCTCAACTTTATCTAACATTACCTCACAGCTGAAATTGTGAGCTGAAAGGTTTTTGATTGGAAATAAGATATTTATCATTCCCTGAAGTGAAGATAAAATAAATCATAATGTATATGTAAATGTAAAAGAATGGTATGATTAGTGACAATAGTCACGAATCCATATGATGATAAAATGATTAAAATGGATATAACCACAGAGGTCGCATATCTATGAAAATAATGATGAAATTATAAAAACATTAAAATTATGACAATATTTGTCATCAACATGACATGAAATAGCATTAATTTTATACCAATAGTACGTAATAAATTTTCTATGAAAGATTAGAAACTTGTGGAGTGGCTAAAGATCCAACATATCTTACTCATATTTATGTCCCAAATCTTTTCAAAACCAAAGAAAAAATCAGATGTCAATTAGTACTTAATGTTTTTATACTATATATTTTGTTTATTTACTTGTAGATATTAATATTGCTTGAAGTAAAAGTACATATCATATATGATCATATTGACCTAATTAAAGGTTTTGAAAAACCCATAATTTTGTTATTTGTTAGGACTTCTAACATATGATATTTTTGCAGCATGTTTTACGGATTGTCATTTCAATGAGATAATTTTTCTCACTCAGGGAAATGAAGCCTCCCGAAAAAAGGCACACACTTTCTTGGAAAGATCCTACCAAGCTCATTTAAATCCTCACACCAATCAATGTAAAATGAAGTGTGAAGGATAGTCCGTTTGAAATAAATTGCAAATCAATTACCATATGCAACAAGAATAACCAAGTCACATATACTAACTACTAATACACTAACCCGAGTGATTGTTCATGTTGAACAATCTAGTGTAAAAGCAGTCAATGGATCATCTGTTGCACGTAAGAAGCGTGGCAGACCACTTGGTTCAAAAGATATTGTTCCTCGGAATATGAAAATAACATATCATAATCTTGTTGTAAATAATGCTCGAGCTATTAATATACCCACGTTCTCAAAGTCAATAGTTCTAGAAAATGTAATAGTCCATGAAGAGAAACAAGTCCTTAAGAGACCCTAGTCCCTGAAGATACAGAAATCCCTGAAAAGACACAAGTCCCTGAAGAGATAAGAACCTATAAAGAGGAAAAGTTTACAAATTATATTTATATAAAAGAGATGTGAGATCATAATGAATTAGTCATCAACAATGTATTTGCGTTCACAGTAGCTACTGAAATTATAAATGATTTTGAATTTCAAACTATCGATGAATGTAGAGAAAGACATGTTTGACTTCAGTATAAAGAAGCAATTCGTGCATAATTAATTCCTTTAGTCAAACATGAAGTATTTGGACTCGTAATTCTGACACTTGAAGATGTCAAATCCATTAGATACAAATGTGTATTCATAAGGAAATGTAATATATATAATTAGATAAATATGTATAAAGTGCACAAGATTTCCTGTAGAGACCTAATATTGATTATAAGGATATTCTTATATGATGAATACTATTACGTTTCGATTCTTAATCAATTTGGCAGTCTATATAATGTTAGGGGTTTTAGGGCGGAAATCCGGTAACGCAGCGGAATAGTGGAAAATCAAAATTTTCTGATTTCAAACTTTTTCTCGGATTAATTAAATAAATTTATTTATTTAATTACCCAATAATTAAATTATGAAATAAAACACAATAAATCAAATTTATGTGAATTTACCGAATTACCCTTAAACATAACATTTTTTGTTTATTTAATCTGAAATTGTTCAAAACAATTTTGAATGATTCTAAATCATTTCCAATATGAATTTAATATGTCAAACACATTCAAATTCAAATTAGAACATATCAAACCCAAATTCTTAGCCAAGGCCGAGAGCCTCAGAAAGGGGGGGGGGGGGTGTGCATTTTTCACTTCCATGGTTCAAAACACATGCAAATGAAATCCAATCAATATAAGATTTAATATGTATCATATACACATCCAAATACACAACATAAATGAAAATCCCAAATTTGGAAGTGGTCTTAAACCCTAATTTTTCAATTTCATCAAATTGGACAAATTAACCAAATTAACAAAATCCAATACTTTAATCATGTTTCTTCCATTACAATCAAGCTTCACCACAATGAAACAACTATAGAATAAATCTAGGTCATTTAAGAGTGGGTCAACAACTCTAGATTAGCAACAAGTTTCTCAAACTTACAAAAGAATGCTAGTAAACACCTTAGAAGCATTCTATGTTCTTTATATATGCATAACCCTATCATCAAACTTCCATCCTCCAAAAATACAAAGAATAAAGAATAGAAAAACACAAGAACATCACAAGATGAAGCCCACAACAAGAGGAACGTTTTTCTCTCTAATGGAAGGTTGGAAATACTTACTAAATTCCAAGTTTTTTCTTGGTTTTTGCATTTCTTTCTCTCAAGCTTCTTTTTCTTTCTTTAATGGAGTTTTTGATAAAGTGTATTAGGTTAGCAAACCCTAAATGAAACAAAACAATATATACTTGCACAAAAATGGCTTGGCCGAATTTTGTTAGCAAATAATATCTAGATATTTTGTTTTTTATTTCATTTAACATTTGCTTTATTAACTTGTTACTTTAATCATTAAACCATTTAATGTAATAAAGCAAGTCAACAAAGGCAACTTAGTCATTAAACAAAATATCATAACTTTAAAATATCTATACTTAATTAATTTAATCATTTAATAATTAATTAATTAATTAATTAAATATAAATATATTAAATATATGTATTATATTTACATTAAATATTAAATATATATATATATATATATATATATATGATATTAGTCAAATATCTCAATTTGACAATTAATTAATGTGTATTTGAATTAATCTAACATTAAATGCAAATACACAAAAATTAAGGAAATGACTATCGGGTCCCTACACATGTATTTTGCGTTTAACCTTTAAACGACTTAATAAATAATCAGTATTATTTATAAATGTTGTCTTAGTGCTCTACGAGTATGTTTCATTAGTGAGACTCTCTAGATTCATGCATATCCGTCACGAAATTCAATTTCATGTCCATAATTTATCCACCCGTAAATTATGACGATCACGGATAATCTCGCTGAATCATACAGGTCGAGGTCATAACAAATGTATAATTCCTCCGTCACAGGTATCCGGATAAATCTCAGAGATATAGATGTAAACGTCAAATCTCTATAGGGATTATCCAGTCGACTATTCTATTAGCAATCTCAAAAAGAACATTTAGAACTAACTTCTGAATTGTACCACGGTCCCATGGTTTTTATCTGATTGCTAATTATATGGACTATATATGCTCTGATACACAGAACTGACGGATCCTATCTCGATACACACAGGACACCCTGAGGATCTATCCACACCCAATGAACATGCGGAGGTCTGATCTAAATAGATCGGTGGCGTGACTGCCATCTAAGTGTGGAAGATGTCTCATGCGCCCACAGTGGTATCTCAAGTCGAAGAATCACAAGTGCTACTCAACTCGATAAGATTCTTATTGACGTTGGTGTACCATCCATTAAGAATCTTCGGTGAGTCATTCAGTGTTTATCCGCTATAAACACTTACACGTCTATACCAGTCTTCAAGACTTATGGTTCATTGAGAAACCATTGGAATCATATATTCCTGTATATGACATGTACCGCTCTCAACGGGTTTACTTTACTGACCAAGTAGTGTAAACCTTGACCAGGAACTGTCTGAGAATGACAACGTCATGATACAACTCAATGTCAGTTACGACGCTTTTGCAACAGCATCATAACTAGTCATTCTAAGGTCATTACGTCTTTATCATATTAAAAGATACATTATATTATAGAAACTGCATATATTATTCATAATAATAACGTTTTACATAAGTAATCATAAAGAAATACAATCGGGAATTGGCGCTCTAAGCACCAACCCCAACATATAATACTTTAGATGCGTCTTATGGACATAGTGACGACATACCTGTATAGATCACTTGACACTGATATTTATATGAAAATTCATGAAAGATTGAAAATGTCTGAAACATATAAATAAAAAGATCGTAAATCGTGTTTAATCAAGTTACAAAGGTATTGTAGGCATTGCATTTTCGCATGTGAAACCCGATGATGAGCCTCATTTGGAGGCACTACCTTTTGAGTCACGGAAGCCGCGGGAAACGGATATCGGAAGGGGAAATTCAGAACAAATAAGCTCACTGTCTTCGTTATTGCTCTGCGTTCGTTACTTCGTTCGAACGGGAAACAGATTGCGGGCGTTCGTGTCGCGTTCGTTAAGCGTTCGAACGGTGTCGGTAATTCTGGTTTTGCTGCTAGCCTCACGCCCAGCCCATTTAGCTCCCCAAAGCCCATAAAACACATCCCAAATTAAATAAATACATATTAATTAAATATTAACATTAAAATAAAACATTTAAATCATTTACCAATTAAATAAAAATAAAATAAAATCATGCCTAATATAAATGAATCAAATATATTATATACTAAAACTAAAAATAAGATTTGCCTAATTAAAATCAATCTTAACCAATTAAAGCCAATCATATATTTGACTTCCTAATTCAATAAGATATCCACCAATTTAAAAGTATTGACTTCCTAATCTAAACCAAATTTGTCCCCCCTCAATCTTTGACTTTCCTTGCTAAACACTAAAATATCCTAATTAATGCACAAAATCCCTTCTCTTGTCAACCCTCAACCCTCTCTATATAAACAACCCCTAACCAAGGCCATTCCTCTCCTGGACAGACAACACAATTCACACCCAAGCTCTCTCGAAATCTCTCTAAACTCTCTCTACACACCCAAAACACATCCAAGAGAAAACACTTCATACACACACAAAAAGAAAACAAAGAAACCACCACAAGACCACCCTCCATAGCCGAACCCAAACTCACCCATAGCCGAATTCTAAAACACGCCAAAACAACCTCCTAGATTACCTTAAAACAGTAGCCCAAAATCCTTAAAAAACAGTAACTTAGAAAACTACATAGATAACCTTAAAAATAATCACTTTTATTGCACTAAGAACCCACACACTTGGAATAGTTCTTTGAAAACATTGAAACAGGTAGCCCGTGCAGTGAGCAGCAAAACAGGAGCCGAATAGGAGCAGAACGGAGTTCGAACAATAAGCAAAACAGCGAAGTAGTGAGCTAGGACGTTGAACCAGCGGACCAGAAAAGTTGCAGAGCCTTACCCCCCCTTTTCGATCTTCGTGGAACGTGAGTCCGAGAGACGGCTTAAAAGGTTAGACCTGAGGGTATCTTTCACACTTGTTTTCCTTTTCCGCATTATTTATTAAGTATTTCGTGTATGATTGTAATGTTGAAATGTGTGTTGTGATTTTTGAGTATGTAAATATGCATGAATTATGAGATGTAATATGTTGTGGGCATAGATGAATGAGAGATGTGTCAACTCTCGCGGTATATCGGATGGAAACCCGTACATAAATTTCATAGCCGATTCCGAATGGACGGTAATATGATCTGTACTCGGGCCACAACTCCACGTACCGCTTGAGTAAACGGCACCATCTCTTCGTTGTGTTGCTTTTTGTTTATTTAGTTTCTCTTGAATTCAATATATTGTTATTTTTGTATGATTCAACCAAGCGCATGGGCTTAGTGAGTTAGTCCAAAGGTCCTCCATTTGTGAGACAAAGAGCCGAAAAGGCCACCTTCGTGACACTACTTCGCCGCGCCGGTTGATGTATGTTCGGTTGGACGCAAGATATGTTCAATCGAGCATACTTAGTTTGATATTATTATCTTTATTTTCGCATGTATAAGTCAATCGAGCGCATTGGCTTAGTAAGTGTGTTGTGAGATCCCCTATGGGGAGGGGCTAAAAGCCCTTTGCCACGATGCTTTGCCGCGCCGGTTGATGTGTGTTCAGATTGGATGTGAGATATGTTCAATCGGGCATACTTGGTTGATATGATTGGTTCTATTCTTGTATGTGTGATTGTAACGCGCATGGGCTTAGTATGTTGGTCTAAAGGTCCTCTCTTTGAGAGATCAAGAGCCCCAAAAGGTCACCTTTACGGCAGTGCTTCGCCGCGCCCTTTATTTTCTGTATTGCATCCTATTCATGCATCAGGTTCGTGTCCGTTCGAACGCGTTTGCAAACGCAACTCGAACGCGCATACATTTTGCCTTACCATGCATCAGGTCTCCTTTCCGTTCGAACGCGTTTACGAACGCTACTCGAACGTGAGCATTCTGTTTCCTTTCCGTTCGAACGCGTTTACGAACGCTACTCGACGTGAGCATTCTGTTTCACTTCCGTTCGAACGCGTTTACGAACGCTATTCGAACGGGAGCATTCTGTTTCATTTCGTTCGAACGCGTTTACGAACGCTATTCGAACGTGAGCATTCTGTTTATTTCCGTTCGAACGCGTTTACGAACGCTACACGAACGTGCACACACTGAACTGAGCTGTCTTATTATATCATGCATAATTGCCTATTGGTTGATAGTTTTAACAAATGTGTCAATGTATTCATCATTCATATGCTGTGTCATGATAACATTTGAGTATTATTTCTTGCGGTATATCGGATGGAAACCCAGACGTAAATCCGTAGCCGATTCCGAATGGACGGTAGTGCGGTCTGTACTTGGGCTACAATTCCACGTACCACTTGGAAAAATGCTCATACGTGTGCTTGTATGTTACCATGTGTGCTTGTATGGTTAATATGTGCGCTTGTGTTTTTTCCTGAAATATGATATGCAAGTAAAGATGTATGTTAGCTGCTATCTTGATATATGTTAAGCATGCACAATCTTATATATGAAAACATGTA